>MU831660.1:0-124444 GCA_029204225.1 Diphasiastrum complanatum
ATTACATCTCCAGCATAGTCCAAATCTGAAAATCTAAAAAGATTAGGTGATGATCCCTCATTCAATATGCCAAAATCTCGAGTTCCAATGATGTACCTCAAAACTCGCTTTCCTAGCTTCCAATGCTCCTAGCATAGTTTTTGCCAATAGAATTTTGATCCATCATAAGAATGATCTTCTTCCTAAGAATAGATCTCCTTTCAATGATCATGTAATGCTCAAAATAGAAACAACCATAATTGATATAGAGAATAGTGTCCACTTGGGATGCTTCACTATTTCTTACATCAATTTTACATGTAAAAATGTGACTAGAACATGAAGGATCAAATAGAATGTAAATGAAATGATTCCACCATGCTTCCAACTCTGAACTCTCTGGAAAAATATAGCAAACAAACAATAAATGTGAGTGATCAACTTTTGCTTGCATGTCTTCTCCTTCTTTGTCCTTTGTTGCCTTGTATCCACCATGATACTCCATGAATGAGCCTCCATCTTCATCCTGCCACAAGAAACCATCAAATCTTGGAAATCCATGAGTAGGTGAGTACATTAATGATGCCAATCTAGCACCACATGACTCTATAACCAAGTAGTTTGCACTAGTCCATCTTCAAGATCTACTTGACACAAGAAAATGACCATGAATTCACCAAAAATTGACATTCTCCAAGTATTGGCAACCAAGTAGCCCAACACTTGAGAACTTAGCCATGGATGAGTAATATATGAGCCTCCAATATCTTCATTTCCATCAGCAAAATCAGCCAAGAATGCTAGTACAAATCCAACATCAAACAATGCTCACCAATGTAGCTAGTTTTACCATATCTTGACAATTTGCACACATCCACATGAAATTGCTCAAACATGAGATAGAACAAGTAAAGTAAACTTGTAACAACACTTCCATGCTGCTCCTTTTACCTTACTTGAGTCTTCAATTGCTGTAAAAACATATCCATAACAACTTTTGCCAATTACCTCTCCTTTGATGCTCTTGACTAGCTCCAACTTGCCAACTTCCCTTTTGACTAGTTGAAGTGCTTTGAGATCAACCTCTTGATCTTCAACTTGACCATCAAAGTCATTGAACAAACTTTGTTTTTCAGATCGATTAATTGATTTTATAGCAAGATAACATCCATCCACTTGCATAGCTCCATGTACACAAGAAAATCCTCCAAAAGATGTTCCACTCTTCATAAGAGATCGATACTCAAGATCCATTGCTTGGATCCACTCCTCTTCTTTCCTTGCTTGATCAACACTTGTAGGATCATCCAAAGAAGTTAGGAAAGCAACATAATTTCCAAAAACTACTTGCTTACCCTTTTGATCATATGTGAGCCTTGAAGGTACTTGTCTTTCTCTTGATGTTCTCCTTGGCTTTTGACTTGATGAAGGTCCATCATCACCACCATCCAAAGTAGGATCCTTCTCATCAACATCAAGAATGATAGAACCATCTACTTTACCATCAATCATGCTTGAAGACACCTTTGGAATGTTCTCCTCATAAAAAATGACATCTCTACCAACAATCACTTTGCTAGTAGAAGGAATGTAAACCTTGTAGGCTTTACTCACCTCATTATATCCAACAAAAATACCTCTTCTTAAAGATGGATCCTCCTTGGTCCTATCATCAAGAGTAATGTTGACATAGCATGTGCATACAAAGGTTCTTAGAAAGTTGACACTCGGCCTCCTCTTGAATAGCATCTCAAAAGGTGTCCTTCCATCCAAAATAGCACTCGGCCACCTATTGCACAAGAAATTGGCACACAACAAAGCTTGATCCCAAAATAGTTTGTCAAGATTAGCACTTAACCTCATAGCTTTAGCACTTTCACATAAAGTTCTATTCTTCCTTTCAGCCACTCCATTTTGTTGTGGGGTCCTTGATGTTGTATACTCCCTCTTGATCCCATGCTCATCACAAAAGCCCTTGAACTTGTTAGATATGTACTCACCACCATTGTCACCTCTCAAGCACTTGATCTTTGTGGAAAATTGGTTCTCCCTTGCATTCTTGAACTTGACAAAGACATCATACACTTCATCCTTGCTCTTTAGTAGATAGATCCAACAAAATCTACTAAAATCATCAATGAATATTACATACATCTTAGCTCCACTATTGCTAATTGTAGTAAATCCATGAATATCCGAATGTACAAGTTGAAAAGGCTTTGTAGATCTAGAAATAGATCTAGTATAAGGTAGTCTATGTGACTTAGACAAAGCACAAGACTCACAAACATGCTTGTCATTACTTAAGGAACTTGGAAGACCAATCACAACCTTCTTCCTTGCCATTACCTCCAATGACTTGAAGTTGAGGTGTCCCATCCTTTTGTGCCAAACCTCTTGAATAGAAATCTGCTCCCTTGCAACACATCCAACTTGGTTAGCAATAACACAAGCATCAAGTTTGAACAACTTCCCTTGCCTTTTACCTTTTCCAATCAAGACATCCTTCCTTTTGATCAAACAAGCATCTCCATCAAACTCCACCTTGAGGCCCTTACTTAGCATTTGACTCACACTAAGCAAATTCTTGGTAATAGATGGAATAAACAAGACATCCTCCAAATGAACATTCCTATTTGTAGAGAGAGAAATAGGAATTGTGCCAATCCCTTTGATTGCACACTCACCATCATTGGCCGTGTAGATGACCCCCTTGTCATCTCCATATGCCAACAAAGAAGTGAAGTATTCTTTGTGAAAGGTCATGTATGAACTTGCTCCACTATCAATCCACCAAGGATCTAGATCTCCATCATTAGCAAGCATCAATAAAGACATCACAAAAGCATCATCATTTGCATCTTGCACATCCAAACCATCCTCATCAAGAGTAAGATTACCTTGCTTGTCTCCTTGATCTCTCTTCTTCTTGTAGCACTCACTTGCAAAGTGTCCTTTGATGCCACAATAGAAGCACTTGAGCTTTGATCTATCCTTCTTTTTGCCACTTGAAGAAGCATCCACTTGATCTTGCCCTTTAGACCACTTGCTTTTGGCTTTTCCCATTGAATTTGCCCTTTGTGAACATAGCATCATCTTGAAGTGTTGATGTAGATCCACCTCTTGCTTGAAGCCTATATTCCTCATTGATCAAGATCTCTTGAAGATCCATCAAACTTGGCAAAGTCTTTTGAATAGCAATACTTTGAACAATGTTAGCATGAGCATCCAACAAGCCATTAAGAATCACTTGAATAAGTTCTCCTTCCTTAATGCTTTCATCTATGCAAGCTAACTCATCATTCAATGCTTTCATTCTCAAAACAAAAGTACTTGGACTTTCTTCATTCTTTTGCAAACAAGAAAAGATTTGCCTTCTTAGAGTCAACACTCTAGAAGTAGACTTGGATTCATAAAGCTTCTTCAATGAATTCCAAACTTCCAAAGATGATGTGCACTTACCAACTTTCTTGAGAGGTTCATTGGTAACATTCATCTTTATCATGTGTAGAGCCTTCTTGGCCCTCTTGTCATACCTCAATTGATCTTGTTGTGTTGTTGGTCTCTCCTCCAAACCTACAACAATATCCAAAACATCATTCATCTCAAGAAGTAACTCCATCCTCACTTTCCATAATGAATAGCTACTTGAGGTAAGCCTATCATTGGCTTCCAACATGACTCCAATTGAGGTTGCCATGTAGCAATGACCTGATCTTCTCTTTCAACTTGTTTCAATGCACAAATCACTCCTTTGAACAACAACAAATGCTTTCAAAAGAAATCACCAAGATTTGAAACTATCTCACAAATTCTCTTCTAGCACTTATCCAAGCAAATCAACACATAGAATCATGGAATCTTGATCAACCTATGATCTATCCTCAATCTAATGACTTTTGCCACTTCCTAAGATTGAAACACACTCAAATGAGGTCCAGCAACCTCACTATCTAGAGATCCAGTCAAAATTAGGGTTTTGACAAAATCACAAAAAATTGACTATTCCAAATCTACATGCAAATGTTGAAAATTTGATATGCAATCTATAAGCCACCACTTAGGTTGAACCAATGATCCAAAAAGCGGACAAATCCAGCATGTGAATTTAAAAAACAGAATTGAACAAGTATATTGACCTATTTAGTGTTTTGATCTACAAAAGATCCAATCTACAAAAGCAAAAAATCCGATTTTGGTGTAGAATCCTCTCTAGCATGCCCTAGACTTGATATCTTCACCAAATCATTGATAGATCTGATTTCCTCCTTCATAACCTGAAACACAAGCTCTGATACCATGTGAAAGATTTCAGATCCTTAAGATCCAATCTACTTGAATGATCTTTGGTTAGAAAGAGAAATACACTACCAATTTCACCAATGTAGAAAAAATCAGCATCTACACACAATTTGAGATGCAAACACTAATAGAACTTGATCAAACTTGAATGAAATGATTATGTACTGTTGCTGTCCGTACAAATCAGCAAGCTACTGTATTTCACAAGTGTGGATCCAAAATAGCAAATATAGATCATTCTACACTTAGAATTGCAAGCAATCACCAAGATAGTGCACCAATGGATAGTAGAACCCAAGAGAACCATGTATAAGCATGAAATGAGATAGAGAAGAGAGAAGATGACTCTCTCCACAAGTTACATCCTTTTATAACAGGTCCAAACCCTATTTGGCCACTTGGCTTTCCCACCAAAATGCTAACCCTACCAATTTTGGGTCTAGATTCAATGTACCCAACTTATTCAAATTGAATCTACTCAAACTCGCATTCTATCTTTCCCAAACTTTCAAAAAGTGTTTATTCAAATGAAATTTAGACTAATGAACTTTGAAAAGTCAACCTCAAAGTCTAAAACAAGTTTTGGCCTCAATATGCCAAATATGGAAATATTGCAAAATGTGATGAAACTAGTTGAATCTTTCACATCTGACGTCCCATAAAGTTGTCAAATTCCGACGTCTGTTAACAGAATGATCAAAAAATATGTCCGACATGTGTCCGACGTCTATGCGACGTGTTAGAACGTCAAATTTTGACATCCCAAATTAGGTAAAAATAAATAGCATGATCATTTGCAATAATAATATTTTTCATAATATGAATTAATGTATTACAAAATTGGTGCTTTAATGTCGCACGATCATCAACTAAAACTTATAAACCTAATCTACTCGTTGTCGTCGTGACGTCCAGTCTGCATGAACACAAGCAAACAAACTACATTAATATTTAATGCTTGATCCTATTAAATTAAATTAAATTGACGTCGAAATACAAACCACATTAGTATAAATACAAAAACTAGTATTTACATTTGGAGGATGACCCTCGCTCTTTAGTTTGTCGACTAATGCGTCGTACAATTCCCTGAAGGCAAATTTGTACTCCTTCTTAGTTGGCAGACATCCATAGTCCGCCAATTATCCATGCATTCAATTGAAGTTGAAATTAATTCAGGGCTACGTTGAAGCAACTAGTCATAATGCATATTAAAAAATAAAAGCATATAAAATCAAAGATAAACTATAAGAGTAGTGTAAGTTCACTTACCATGCTTGCTTGCAATCCCGCCTTTCCGCTCGAGCCCAACCTAGGATTGCCTATCCCATGCATCCTAGCGACTGCAACATCTTTCTGAATCTTGTATTTATCTGGTGTTCGTTCATCCGCTTTTACACGGTCCAATCATTTCTTGAACACCAGAAAGGCTTGGATTGCCCGTCCTTATAAGCTCGTCGTGCCATATCACGACGATGCCTAATCCATAAGCTCATATGCTTATGAATTTCCTTCTCCTCGAATTTTTCTTCTTGTTGGAATTCGTCACGAAGGGTACCAATAACCTATCGTTTATCGGCGGTAGGTTGTTCGGACCGTTTACTAAATAATATGTCGCCAAAATGACATTGGCATAAAGAATAGAGTCGGTCCAAAACCACCCTCCCTTTTCTATTGGCAATTATATTGCCTTGAGGACCCACGTCATAATAAGGATTTGTGGGTGACTCTTCAGTGGGGGCGGGAGCCATGGCCTCTTGTGAGGGACCACCCTCATTTTGGCTAAGCATATTTTGCATTTGTGTTTTCTGCTCAGGAGTTAATGATTCATCTAAATTTTTTACAAAGTCTCCCGAGCTTTCACCACTTCTGGACCTCGACATGATTACTACATTCATAAACATACAATACATTACAATAAGCCCTAATATATTGAAATGAAGTAGAAAAGAAAATCGATTACAAAATTTTAATGCATATTGGAATGGGACTTTCATACCTGTGTTAACAAAAGAAGAGAGATATGCGTATAGAGCTTGAACTTGCACCAAGATTGGCATAAGAATCATGTAAGTGACAATGTATAACAATAAGTAAATCATTAGAATCATACAATAATTTTATGTTATTTGTGCTTTGTACTTGTGCATATATGCAGTTTATCACAACGAGATGAATAACATTCAGATCAGTCTAGCGATGAAGACAGTACTCAAGTTAACAGGGTAAGTAATAAACATGCATGTGTTCTTGTTCATAAAAACTTTGTTATTATAAGTTAAAATATTGTGCTAAAGTGACATGTACTTGATTTTTGTTTCTCGTAGAGAAATTATTTTCAAAATAAAATATGGTGCACATGCCTCAAGTGTGATGGACAAAAATGCGACGCATTGTTCAAAATCATTTGTGGAAGTTTGGACAAAAAGAAGAAGGTCAACCATCGAATTTGGAAGCCGTTGAGGTTTATTAATTTTATTATAATCTTCGTCAATCTATATATGTCACTTATGAAATTTGTTTTATGTGTGTAGCCAATACATCGAATGTCATTCCACGGAGTTGATCCATCCGTGTTTAGTTACAATCAACGTCAAGTTTTGATAGACATGAGAAAACAAAGAATGAAACAAATTGAAGAGGCAAACACAATTGGAAAAGAGAATAATCAACTTGATTCTAATGATTGTGATGATGAGGTGCAACACGATGAAGCAATGCACAACATGTTTAAATCTTACTTTGAAACAAATTAGAATGATGATATGCATGCATCTTCTAATGAAAATGGAGATCACGAACAATTTGAGATGGATGAAGACAAGATTCTATTGCGCAAGGAGGCAGACACTCCTGTATATCCTAGAGCATCCATTTTGAGACTAGCTACGTCAATTCTTATTCTAAACCTTCAAGCAACATACAAATGGAGTGATCATAGCGTGACATCTTTATTCGGGTACTTAACGCATAACACAACTATTATACTTTATAGCATATTTACATTAAGTGAATTTTTTTCTTTTCTAACAACTCACATTGCTCTTTTTTTTTAGGTTGTCGCATCGAATACTTCCGAAAGAAAATGTGATACCTAAAACATGAAAAGAAACACGAAAGATGATGACCGTGCTTGGAATGGATTACGACACAATACATGCATGTCCAGAAGACCATATTCTATATAGAGGTGAGCATTTAGAAAAGCTTCAATGTCCAATGTGTAACGCTTTTCGAGATGACGTACAAGGGGATAAAGTGCCACAAAAAGTGTTATGACATTTTCCAATTATCCCACAATTGTAACGTTTATTTCGATGTAAATCTTTGGCACAACTAATGGATTGGCATGTCAGAAATCGATCTACGGATGATGTGTTGTCCCGTCGACTTGCCTCGTGGCGAGGCCAACTGATAGGACCCACAGTATAGTAGCACGGTGATTCTACTTTAATTCTAACTCTCTCCCTTAAAGTAGAGTCTACTTTATATATAGTCATATACATAGCTTTAAAGTCAACAAACTTTAAGTACATAAAGCTTTGATCTAAACTTATCAAACTTTTCTCCAACAAGTGGCTTAGTGAAATTATCAGCCAGTTGTTCTTCTGTGCTACAATGAACAACATTAATTTCACGACTCAGCAGCCTCTCATGTATAAAGTGATACTGAATCTCAATGTGTTTAGTTCTTGCATGGAACACTGGATTCTTTGCTAGCTGAATGCCACTCTGACTATCGCTATGTAATATCATGGGATTTTTTTGCTTCATGCCAACTTCTTCCAAGATTTGTCTCAACCATATAGCTTCAAGTGCTGCACTACACATTGCCTTATACTTTGTGGTTGAAAGAGCAATTGTACTTTGCTTCTTACTAGACCAAGAAAAGCAACTACCACAAAACTGGAATACATACCCTATGGTGGATCTATGATCATCATAGTCACCTCCCCAATCTGCATCCACATAGCCACACAACTCAGGTAAACCATCATGCTTCCTGTAAATCAAGCCATACTCTAAAGTGCCTTTCACATAATGCAAAATGCGTTTAGCTTCCTTCCAATGCATTTCCATAGGTGCTGCCATAAACTGACTTACAATGCCAACAACATAGCATATATCTAGTCCAGTCGTGGTAAGGTAAATCAAGCTCCCTACTAACTGCCTATACAGCGTAGCATCAAATGACTGTGACTCATCAAGCTTAGAAAGCTTTTTACCTGGCTAAATAGGAGTATTCACTGGTTTGCAATCCTGCAACCTAAACCTGTGCAACAACTCTTTGACATACTTCACCTATGTTAAACCCACTTCGTGTCCTTTTTGCCACACCTCTACTCCAAGGCAATAATGCATCAGGCTGAGATCTGTCATTTCGAATTGTTCCATGAGGTCTTTCTTGATCATGTCTATCATCTTTTGATTATTTCCTGTAATAATCAAGCCATCAACATAAAGAGCAATCAAAGCAACCATACCATCAAAGCATAAGACATATAGATTTGGATCAGAGTGTGTTCTCACCATCCCCTTTGAACAAAAGTAGGCATCAGTCCTACTATACCATGCACGTGGTGCCTGTTTAAGACCATAAAGTGTTTTCTTCAAGGGACATACTTTATTTTCATTTCCCTTTGCTACAAAGCCTTCAGGTTGATCCATGAACACCTCTTCTTCCAACTCACCATTCAAAAAAGCAGATTTTACATCCATCTGATGCAAAGGCCAACCAAAATGTGAAGCTAAAGCAACAAGTAGATGTAGAGTATTCCACTTACATACCGATGCAAAGGTCTCCTCATAGTCAATGCCTTTACTTTGTGCATACCCTTTGATTACCAATCTTGCCTTGTGCTTTGCTATACTCCCATCTACATGGTACTTAGTCCTGTATAGCCATTTGCAATCAATGGGTTTCTTGCCAACTGGTGGTTCTACTAAGTCCCATGTGCTATGCTTAGCAATTGACTCCATCTCCTCTCCCATGGCCTTGACCCAAATGTCATCACCCTTCGCTTCACCAAAAGTCAAAAGTTCTTTGCTTTGAATAATACTAGATAAGAGAGCAAAATTTGCTTCATACCTCTCAAGCTCTCTTGTTGATCTTCGTAGCTCTCCCTGGCTAGATGATCCTGGAAAGTGACCCATGTCGTGGCTCTCCAACAATCTCTCAAACCACTTAGGGAGCTTCCTGTTAGGTGATCGACTTCTTGGTGAAAATGTATCTCATGGTACATCCTTCTCCTTGCGTTTGTCACCTGCAATTTCAATCCTTCTTGCACCAAAAGGTTTTTCCCTACCTCTCCAACCTATCTCTTGAGATTGAGTAGTAGTATCCTGAGATGTATCCTCATGTTCATCACTCGGAAGGTCAATGAATGGATCATCATCAGGTGGTATTCTCACTATACCATCTTTCCCATTGGATGTATCTATCTTCTCAGCATCCTCATCTTCATACATCTTGGATTCATCAAAGATAACATCACGACTTATATGGACTTTGTTTTCCACTGGATCAAAACATCTATAGCCCTTCACACGATCATCATATCCTAGGAATATGCACTTGATAGCTTTCATATCAAGTTTACGTCTCTCTTCCTTAGGAACGTGTACAAAGGCCTTACATCCAAAGATTTGCAAGTGGTTCACCTTTGGCTTCTTCTTCGTGAATGCTTCCTCAGGAATTATCTTTGGTATGGCAATGGTAGGACTTCTATTTTGAAGATAGACTGTCATGCTGCATGCTTCTGACTAAAAATCCTTTGGTAGTTTCATCTCAGCTAGCATAGATCTGGCACTTTCCACAATCGTACGATTCTTGCGCTCAGCTACACCATTGAGAGCAGGAGTATGAGCTTGCGTAAATTGTCTTTTAATCTCACATTGATCACAAAGATTATTGAAGTCATTAGACTTGTACTCACCTCCACTATTTGATCTTAGGACTTTGATCTTCCTACCTGTTTGATTTTTGACCAATGCTTTGAAGCTCTTGAAGTTGTCAAATGCATCTGATTTCTTCTTCAAGAAGTAGATCCACGTCTTTCATGACATATCATCAATAAAGGTCAATAGAAGGCTTTACCTAAGGACATGGTCCTCATAGGCCTGCATAAATCTGTGTGGATTAAATCCAGGATGTTCTTTGCTCTTGCAACACCCCCTTTATTGAACTTCTCTCGATGCTGCTTCTCATATACACATGATTCGCACATCGATTTCAAATGGTCTTCAATGGTAGGCAATCCTATTACCATCTCCAATTTTCTCATCAAACTGAGACTTTCCAAGTTCAAGTGACCAAGTCTCTTATGCCACAACTCAGTTTGCGATGGAATGGACGATACAAGTCCATGTTGCCCCTTGATTGTATCATTCAACTTGTACAATTTTGTATTGGGCTCCCTTACTCCATCCGCAATAACTTTGAACTTTTGGTTCACATCCTTCACAAAGCAACGATCATGGGCAAATTCTACTTTCAACTTTTGATCAGTAATGACTCCAACAGAAGGTAGATTTTTCTTCAAACCTGGTACGTAAAGTACCTCCTGATCATCCTCCTTTTTTCATCAAGTAGTTGGATTGAAACAGTGCCTATCCCCTTGATCTTGCACACCTCGCCATTTGCTTGTGAAACGGACGTTCCATTATCCAATACTTTCATGCTACTGAACCAATTCTTGTTACCCTTCATGTGTCTTGTGGCTCCCGAGTCAATATACCACGCTTGATCATCTTGATGACAATGCAGATATGAAGATGCTAGAGTCTTCAATCTCACCCTCATCGACAAGGTTACCTGCTTGCTTTGGTTTCTCCTTGTCTTGTTCTGCCAAGAATTTGCGACATTCACTTTTACAATGGGCCTTTTTACCACAATGGAGCACTTTCCTTTCTTTTTGGTCTTACTGGAAGATCCCTCATCCTCTTGAGACTTGGCAAATTGCTGCTTAGGCTTCTTCTTGCCCTTGCCCTTGCCTTGTTTTTGGTGTGTCGCAAGTGCCTGATCGTCAGTATTTTGATGTCTATCTTTCACCATTTCTCGTCGTTGCTCTTCTTGCATCAAGATTCCTATGAGCTCGTCAAAGGTTGGCAACCTTTCTCTTGATGCTATTCCGCTCACAAACATCTGATAGGGTTCTGCAATGCCGCACAATGGATTGTGCACCAACTCCACATCACGTATGCGCTTACCAATAGAATGCAGTTCATCCCTCATTGTCTTGATTTTGGTCATGTACGTCTGAATGTGCTCTCCTTGCTCCATGCGTGCACTATTCAACTTTGACTTCAAAAACATGATTCTTGACGGATTTGACGTCTCGAACTGCTCCTTTAGCACATCTCATGCCTGTCTTCACAGCATCACATATGTGGGTAATGATGTGATCCTTCATTGACAAGTTAATGAAGGTCAAAGCTTTCCTCATCTTTTTGTCAAACACTTTGATATCCGCTTCATTTGGCGGCCTTCTCTCATCACCTGTGACGACTTCGCACACGTCTTTCTCCATCAGTATGTTTTTCATTTTGAATTTTCACACTGCATAGTTGGAAATCCCGTCCAATTCGCTACTTTCACTCAAAATGGACTCTCCCACGTTTGTCATCGCAAAACTACTTGAAACCTCTGTCGTAGGCTAAAAATAGTATGTCGAGGCCAACAGTGATGTCAGAAGTTGAAAATAATGACCTGCATCTTTTCCCTTACTAGGCCACTCGTCGCTTTTCCACCAATTTGAAAGCCAAATCGATGTCACCTTCCGAAATGCACTATATCATTCCTTTTGATCATACAAGCATCTCCATCACAGTCAACTTTGAGGCCTTTACTTAGAAATTGACTCACACTAAGCGAATTCTTGGTAGTAGATGGAATGAACAAAATATCCTCCAAATGAACATTCCAATTTGTAGAGAGATAAATAGGAATGTTAATTTTCTATATTTCCTTTGATTGCACACTCACCATCATTGGTCGTGTAGATCACTCTCTTGTCATCTCATATGCCAACAAAGAAGTGAAGTACTCTTTGTGAAAAGTCATGTGTGGACTTGCTCCACTATCAATCAACCATGGATCTAGATCTCCGTCATTAGCGAGCATACATAAAGACATGACAAAAGCATCCTTATTTGCATCTTGAACTTCCAAACCATCCTCATCAAGAGTAAGACTACCTTCATTGTCTCCTTGACCTCTCTTCTTCTTGTATCACTCACTTGCAAAGTGTCCTTTGATGCCACAATATAAGAACTTGATCTTTAATCTATCCTTATTTTTGGCCATTTGAAGAAGCATCCACATGATCTTGCCCTTTAGACCACTTGCTTTTGCTTTTGCCCTTGAATTTGCCTTTGATGGACATAGCCAACTTGAGATGTTGATGAAGATCCACCTCTTACTTGAAGCCTATATTCTTCATTGATCAAGATCTCTTGGAGATCATTAAAATTTGGCAAAGTCTTTTGAATGAAAATACTTTGAACAATATTAGCATGAGCATCCAACAATCGATTAAGAATAACTTGAACAAGCTCTCTTTCCTTAATGCTCTCATCAATGCAAGCCAACTCATCATTCAATGCTTTCACTCTCAAAATAAAAGTATTTGGACTTTCTTCATTCTTTTGCAAAGAAGATTTGCCTTGTTAGAATCAACACTCTAGAAATAAACTTGGATTCATAAATCTTCTTCAATGAATCCCAAGCATCCTTTGATGATGTACTCTTACCAACTTCTTTGAGAAGCTCATGGGTAACATTCATCTTTATCATGTGTAGAGCCTTCTTGGCCCTCTTGTCATACCTCAATTTATCTTGTTGTGTTGCTGGTCTCTCCTCCAAATCTACAACAATATCCAAAACATCATTCATCTCAAAATGTGATTCTATCCTCACTTTCCACAATTAGCTAGATCTGAGACAAGATCTTATTATTGATCCTATCTACGAGAGTTACTCAATGGAAGAGTTGGCTGTGCGAGAGTTCTTTTCACAGTTTTGCAGGTAAAAACTGTGATTTTTCAAGAACTAGTGGGAAGTAGCTCCTACAAGCTTCACTGGAGCTAGATCTGATGTGGATTTGGCTTTGTACAAAGTGGCAAGAGTTGTTTCTTAGAAATATAGGAGTTATTGATGTCTACGAGAGTTCAGAACCACTTTTTGGCTTACAGATCAATCAATACAAAACTAACTCTCGCAGGCTTCATCACTGATGTAAAATGACATTTTGCAAATAATGGATGGTCTGCAAGAGTTACTTCAGTGAGAGTTCTGATGATTTTATTTAGTTTTAAGCACTTAAACCCACTTTTCAACTTACTGAAATAATCGAAACTCTCATAGTCTCTTCTATGTACCTGTTTCAATGAGATAAAGATACAATATTCTCTGCAAAGGTTACTTACCACAACAAACTGAAATTTTGCTGTTTGCGAGGGTTTTGCCTTTATTTTTCATCATTTTAGATCTTGGGAACTCTCGCATGGGGGGGGGGGTAAATTTCAAACTAACTCTTGCAAGCTCTTCTGTGTGCTTCTTTCAGTGAGGTGCAGCTTCAAGAGGCGAAGGTTGGTTTTCAGTTTTGAAAAAAAAATTGATTTTACAAGGGATTTTTTATTTTTTTTGTTTTTTCTCTAAAATATTTGAAATTTGCGAGGAATGAACTCTCAAAGGCTTCTATGTGTTGAAATAAATGCCTATTTTGCCCCTTAAGGCTTGTATACTTGCAACTTGTAAGTTGTGCATAAGACATGGGGGTAAAACATTTATGTACATAGTACACCCCACTTGTGCTAATTAGGCAAGTAAATCAAGTAGGTTAAGGACCCATGTGGGTTCTAGAGCTAGAATTAGCAAGACACCACCTCTATACATAACATGCTATATGTAGCCCAAACTTTGGAGGGGTTTCCACGCCCTACTACACTTTGAATATTCATTCATGTTGTGTGAGCTTTGAAGTCCTCTCTCTCTTGCTTTTGTGTTATACTCCATAGCTAGTTTGCTGAAGCTTTTATAGTGTGCTTACTATGCTGTTATGATATTCCATAGCTAGGCCTTTGAATTTGTCATGGTATCAGAGCAGGTTATGTTGCCTGTGGTGTGGTGAAAGCTTAGACCTATTTTTTATCAGATTCCTACCATTCCTGGAGAGCAGCTTACCTTTGAGGAGGGAGCACTTTTTGTAGGGGCATCTGATCTATGTGCTATCTGCATGGTTGGAGTACTGTTGGCAAGGGGAATACAGAGAGCCAAAAAGTTTCTAATTTGGGACAAAAAAATTTGAGTCTTTTTGGACAGCCAGGACTGTAGGAGGGCGCTTTCTACAGTGGGGACTTCAGTGAAAGTTCTGAGTGGATCTTGGACAAGGGCTAGGACAGCCATACAGGGGGATAGTTTCAAATCCATAAGCTGAGGGTTATTGAGCAAGTGGCTGCATACCCTAGTTGGGTAAAAACCCTAGTTTGCCTTTTGTGTTTTATCTCTATCCAACCATGTCTAGTCTTGCAGAGAGCATGCTGAGTGAAGCTAGCCGGCTTGATGGCACTAACTTTAGCATATGGAAATTCAAGATCAAGAACATTCTTGAAGACAAAGAATGTTGGAAGCTTGTGACACGTGAGGAGCCTGTTCCAATATCTCAACTTGAACTTAAGGACTATATCAAGAGAGGGGAAAAGGCACACAGAATCATCAACATGTCAGTGAGGGATAATGTGATTCCTCTAATTAGGTCAGCCAAAGGTGGATGCATGGCACATTCTTTGTGCATTGTATGAGACAACAAGTACAACCAGGTTTTTCTACTTGAAGAACAAGTTGTATACTCTTAGAATGGAGACAGAGGAGACAGTTACTGATCATCTTACCAAGATTCTAGATAGCTTCCTGTACTTGGAGAGTCTATTGCTGACAAAGACTTGGTGCCAATAGTTCTGAATAGCTTGTCATATGCTTATCAGAACTTTGTGATGATGATATCAGTGAGAGAGAAGATCCCTACCTATGAAGAAGTCTTTGGTCTCTTGTTACAGGAGGAGATGAGGAGAGTTGATCTCTCCAAGAGGGAAGATTTCCAAGAGCACGCCTTTGCTTCTAAGAAGAAGCAAAATCCAGCTGAGGATAAGAAGAAAGGTAAAGGCAAGAACAAAGGAGCACCACAAACACTTGAGCAAGGAATGGAGAACTTGCAGATGTCAGAAGCACAATCCTCCTCGAATACTTCTTCCACACCTCGAAGGAAGCGGAATTGCAATTACTGTGGTAAATATGGACACTTTGCTTTTGAGTGCAGGAAGAAGCTTGCAGACCAAAAGAAGGGCACAAAGAAGCAAGGAGGAAATGTTGTTGAGAGTGTTGCAAGAGAGGAGCAGAGTGACATAAGGCAAGCTGAGTTACTCTCTCTTGCATTGGCTTCACAAGCTACAATAGGTGGTTGGTACATTGCACATGACCCCTCATAGGGATTGGTTTGATACCTTTGTGGGGATTAGTGATGGACAAGAGGTGTGCCTAGGTGACAACTCAACACACAAGGTCAAGGGAAAGGGCATAGTACCTGTAAAGTTTCCATCAGGAGAAGTCAAAGTCATTAAGAATGTCTTATATGTACTAGGACTTGCTAAAAATCTTCTTTTAGTAGGAGCTATCACTCAACAAAATATGAAAGTAGAATTTGATGTTACTTCTTGTCTTGTGTTGGACTTGAGTGATAATACGAAGGTTGTGGCCAAAGGATTGCAGGAAGATAATCTATATATGTTATACACTTCTATCCCTAGTCAGCATGCTTATATAGCAAAAGGAAGTGATGTGGATAGGTTGTGGCATGAGAGGTATGGACATCTTGGCTATCAAAGCATGCAAGTGTTGAACTAGCATCATATGGTGGAGGGGCTTCCAGTTGTTAAGCCAAGCTCTTTAGTTTGCGAGGCTTGCGCTATGGGAAAATAGCACAAAGACATAAGTTTCCCAAGGAAAGCACCACCAGGGCAGCAGACATACTTGACTTGATACATTCATATTTGTGGGGGCCAACCCAAACAAAATCTACAGGGGGGGCATATTACTTTATGACCTTTATTGATGACTTCTCACGCAAGATTTGGATTTATTTCTTGAAGTTAAAATATGAAGCATTCAAGTACTTCCTGCATTTCAAAGCTCTGGTAGAAGAAGATTCAGGAAAGAAGATAAAGATGCTCAGGTCAGATGGTGGTGGAGAGTTCATTAAGACAGAATTTGTGGAATTCTGCAAGGCCAATGGGATCAGAAGGTAGCTTGCAGGTCCTCATACCCCTCAGCAAAACGGCGTAGCAGAGAGAAAGAACCGAACTATTGTGGAGTGTGCAAGGTGCATGCTCAAGGCAAAGGGGTTGCCCAACTCTTTTTGGGGCAAGGCAATGAACACAGCAGTGTTTCTGTTGAATAGAAGTCCAACAAAAGCTGTGGAAGGCAAGACTCCAGAAGAGGCATTTAGCGGCATTAAGCCCAAGGTGGGCGCTTTGCGAGTGTTTGGTTGTACAGCCTATGCCCATATTCCCAAGGATAACAGGAAGAAGCTGGATGCAAAATCAGCAAAGTGTATTTTCTTTGATACAGTGAAGAAAGCAAAGCTTACAGACTTTACGATCTTACTAGCAAGAAGAGGATCATAAGTCGAGATGTGATCTTTGAAGAAGATCAAACGCCTCCTATAGAGGAACTTGAGATGGAGGATGGTACAAGTGAATTTGTGCCAGTAATTGATGACCCACATCCATATATTGGGGAGCCTCAGGATGATCATATGAGTGATCAAGAGGAAGAATCCGAGGAGGCTAGGAAGCGGAAGGAAAGGGGCAAATCTGTTGAGTCCTATTCACCGTCTTCATCACCAAATGCAAGGAAGAAGTTTCCCAAGTGGTATTGGCAAACTGTGCAGGATGGTTTGATATTGGATGAGAGAGAGTGCAGCAATCCAGGGGCTAGGAGGTCTCAAAGGCAAGCCCAACAGCATGAACACCAGGAGACAAACTATGCACTTATGACTACTATTTTGGATTCACAAGATCCGCATACATTCGTTGAGGCAGCAGATGAGAAGGTATGGCAACATGCTATGCAAGAGGAGTACAACTCCATTCTTAAGAATGATACATGGGATTTGGTGAAGCTATCAAAAGGAAAATGCCCTATTGGCTGTAAGTGGGTCTACAGGACCAAATACAAATCGGATGGGAGCATCAAAAAGCATAAGGCAAGGCTGGTTGCTAAAGGCTATGCACAGAAGGAGGGCTTGGACTATGATGAGATGTTTTCACCGGTAGCTAAGATGATGTCTATCAGGTTGGTTTTAGCATTGGCTGCATTTTTGGGTTGGGAGGTCCATCAAATGGATGTGAAGAGTGTTTTTCTTAATGGACAGTTGGCTGAAGAAGTCTACATGGAACAGCCACAAGGTTTTGAGGCTAAGGGCAAGGAAAGTATGGTATGCAGGCTTAAGAAGGCCTTATATGGTTTGAAGCAGGCACCCAGGGCCTGGTATAGTCATATTGACGACTATTTTGCCAAGGAGCAATTCATAAAGAGTCAGTCGGATTGCAACCTGTTCGTGAAGGAGGAAGATGGGAACATTGTTTTGATAGTTCTCTATGTGGATGACTTGGTCATCACGGGTAACAATGGGCAGCTTATTGAAAAGGTGAAGGCTCAATTATCAAATGAGTTCGAGATGAAGGATTTGGGCTTAATCCACTATTGTCTTGGCTTGGAGGTTTGGAAAAAGGAAAACTGTGTGTTTCTTTCCCAAGCTAACTATGCATGTGAAGTCTTGAATAAGTTCAACATGCAGGATTGCAAACCCGTTTCCACGCCCATTGATACCAGCAGTAAGCCATCCAGAGATGATGGCACTTCTTTTGTGGATGAGACTCTTTATAGGCAGCTTGTGGGTAGCCTGATTTATCTCACCACTACGAGACCAGACATTTCCTATGCGGTTGGTGTAGCAAGCCAGTTCATGAGTTCTCCAACTGAAGCACATTGGAAAGTAGCCAAGAGGGTTTTGAGGTATGTCAAAGGGACAACCTGCTATGGGATTGAGTACACAGATCACGGAAAGCTTCAGCTTGGAGGCTTTACTGATTCAGATTGGGCAGGTGATAGGGATGATTGAAAGTCGACCACAGGTTACACTTTCAACCCTGGTTCAGGGGCCATTTCTTGGTGTAGCAAGAAACAGCCCATAGTTACCTTATCATCGACAGAGGCTGAGTACAGGGCAGCGACAAAAGCTACCTGCTAGGCAATATGGCTCAGGAGACTTCTTGGGGAGGTGCAGATTCCATAGGATGGTCCTACTATTCTTCAGTGTGACAGCCAGAGTTGCATCCAACTTGCCAAAAATCCTGTGTACCATGCTCGTACGAAGCATATTGAGGTGGATCAACACTTCTTACGAGAGAAGATATAAAGCAGAGAAATTCAGCTCGAGTACTGTGATATCAACGAACAAGCAGCAGATATCTTTACTAAGGCACTTAGTAGAGAAAAATTCGAAAAGTTTCGTAGCATGCTAGGTGTTGGTATGAACAAAATAGCCATTGAGGGGGGGTGTTGAAATAAATGCCTATTTTGCCCCTTAAGACTTGTATACTTGTAACTTGTAAGTTGTGCATAAGACATGGGGGTAAAACATTTATGTACATAGTACACCCCACTTGTGCTAATTAGGCAAGTAAATCAAGTAGGTTAAGGACCCATGTGGGTTCTAGAGCTAGAATTAGCAAGACACCACCTCTATACATAACATGCTTTTCCTACCAGAGAAAATGTTTGGTGTTCTATTTGTACAAGAAATCACATAGTGAACGAGTGTCCTCAATTGAAAATAAGAATGGAAATCAGTGTTTGCCATCTGTGTAATTCACCTGATCATGAGACTGCTTTTTGCAACTTCAACCCTCGGATAATTCAACAATGGTATGCCCAGATGGGATATCGAGAACCACAGTTGGAGGTAATCCAGCATTAAGACCATGACAATCTACTCTTGGATACCCGAAACGTTTAGCTTTACCTGCCCCACCAAAGCACTCCGCTCCTCCAGCCAATTTGAGGGAACCAGTACCTTACGGAAATGTTGAGCAATGGAACTATGGAAATGATCAAACTAGTGGATCTTTAGGTGGATCTTTAGAACAATATGCCATTTATGCTGCTGCTCAACAACAAGCCTCCAGAAATTGGACCAGAGCACCACTCGGATGCTTTGCATGTGGAGAAAATCACAGAGTTGCAGAATGCCCAAATAAAGAAAAATTTGTACCATTCTGTCGTGACTGTGGTTACGAGAATTGCTATAAAGATTGTCCAGCAAGACCAAAGCCACCGCCAGCTACAGCACCTGTAAATTTGATAACAATCAAGCAAAGACCAGTAGCTCTAAATAAACCAAGCGCACCCTTGATGGTGGTCACCAGAGCACAGAAGTAGAAAGAACCAGTAATAGATCCAGTACCTGCTGATTCTATACCATTGAATGATATACCAACAACATCGGGAGTCTATCCAAATCTTAATACTAAAAAACGAAGATTCAAGATATGAGACAGTGGATCAAACATCTGCAAGAAGAAGAGGAGCTTGAAGTTGCTAAAGCAATAGCTGAAGTTCATTCTTCACCATTGCAGACGCCAAGAAATTTACATACGGATATGAATGATCAGTTACATCATTTTGAAGAACCCTTCAAGATGACTGAACCAGAAGCACCGCATACAGAACTATTCATGAACATTTTGTCTAGCAAGATCAATATTTCATTGGGAGAGTTCCTGAAGTTGGTGCCAAAAGCAAAAGAAGTCTTAGCGCAAAAGTTAGCTCAAGAAGAATCAGAAGTCCATCAGGAGCCGCTTTTTTGTGCTGGATTTGAAGAATCTAACGAAGTACTCCATGTTGGAGCCGCTTGGGAAAGTGAACAAAAGAATATCACTTTGTGGATACAGCATAGATAATTTCCTAAAGAAGCAGCCGTGATAGATGGAGGTTCAGGAGTTAACCTGATGTCTACAAAGCTATGTGCAAAATGGGGCCTTACAAAGATTAAGCCTGCTACTTTTGCTATTAAGCTAGCTGATCAAACGACAGTTCGTCCACGAGGAATGGTGGAAGATATACCTGTCAGAATTGCGAGAGTACAGTTTGTCATTACTTTCGTAGTGATGGACTTACCAGAAGCGCCAAATGTCTACCAAATTCTATTAGGACGTCCATGGTTACTTCAGTGCAAGAGCGACCTATCCGAGTGTCCTCTGATAGGTAGGAAACTTAAAAACACTGTTACTTCCCTTCTACCTAAGATGGGCATTGAACAAAACGTTAACATTCAAGAAAATGCTCAAAACGGTAACAGGTAGAAAACATATGTAAACAAGAAGACAGAAATAAAGAAAAAGCACACTGATTCTCTAGAGCAGTTAATCAATAAACAAATGGCATTTAGTTGGAGACTTGAAGACATTCAAATGTATGTTTAATCTATCTCATATAACAAACTCAAAACGGGTTTTGACAATCTACGAGTGAATTTTTTGCAAATTTTGCGAGTTTTTCCTCAAAAACTCGCAAAACTCGCAATTTTGAAAGGAAAAACTCACAATTTTGGAGGAAAACTCGCAAAACTCGCAGAAAAATTACTCGCAAAATGTTGAACCCCACTCGGAACATCCGTGTATATCAATATAAAATCATCAAAAGACATTTCAAGGAGCATAGTTTTTTCAAGAGATACTGGAAATCAGTATTACCAATTCCTCTAGAGAATGTTCATATTTGCATGCTTCATGGAGAGGTGAGGATCACAGAGAAATTAATATACCTCCATATTTTGTTTGCATGGAATAATAAACAAGAAACATCATCAAAACAAGCAATAGCTCGATTAGATTGAAGTGCTATCAAAAGCCGATCTTCATAAAGGACATGTTAAAATACAAAAGGATGAAAAGCTTTTGGGCAAAATAGAAAATATACCTAGTAAAACAAGTGCATAGGAGGAGCCGAAGCTCATCGATTTTTATCAAATCATTCTAATAAGTTGACTAAGATCCAATACTCGGTTTGGAAAGATGTTATCCCTGCAACGCAAGACTTTGAAGATAAAGGAACAACAAGGGTTAAGAAGGTTGAAGTTTGGAAAAAGCTCGATAAGATGGTTGAAGTGCTTAGAAAAGACAAAATTTCATATGCAGATGCATTGGAGAAAACAGCAATAGAGTTTGTTGATGCAGTTCGGGTAGCTTGGGGCTTATATCATATCACCCACTACACGGTAAAATACTTCTGAATTTGTAATAGATTTTTATAGTTTCATTACAACTTGCTTGATAGATTCTAAATGCTTATTTTTCTAACTAATGCATAAATCTTTGATATTGCAGCACATACTAAGGCATCATGCATCATTTTTTTGCAAAAAAGTATGGTAGTTTGAGTATATAGTCCTCACAAGGAATGAAGATATCACATTGGCAGGCAAGAGCAGCATTTCATCGAAATACATAGCATGGTGGAACATCCTCAAAGAATAGTTACATCATTCAGCTATTCCAATGGTTCTATAGATTGGCTCAAGTTTAATACACAACTAGATCAACTGAATATTAGAGATTCAAAAAGCATGTAATTACATCCTTTTATAATAGGTCCAAATCCTAAATTGCCACTTGATTTCCATCCAAAATCTAAACCCTACCACTTTTGGGACTAGATTCAATGTACCCTACATTCAAATTTGAATCTACTCAAACTCGACTTCTACATTTCTCAAACTTTCAAAAAGTGTTTATTTATAATACTTTTACACTAATATAACTTTGAAAAGTCAACATCTAAGTCTAATATAAAAATTTTCCTCAATTGCCAAATATAGAAATGTAGCAAATATGACTAAAGTAGCTAAATTTCTCACACTCCCTCTTCAACTAGTTTTAGCTTAATCATAGAACTTTGTGTCCACTTGGGATGCTTCACTATTTCTTACATCAAGTTTACATGTCAAGATGAAACTAGAACATCAAGGACAAATAGAATCTAAATGAGATGATTCGTCCATGCTATAAACTTTGAACTCTCTGGAAAATTACAACAACCAGACAATAAATGTGAGTAATCAACCAATGCTTGACTGCCTCCTCCATCTTTGTCCTTTCTTGCCATGTATCCACCATGAAACTCCATGAATGAGCCTCCATCTCCATCTTGCCACAATAAACTATTAGCCTTGGAAATCCATGAGTAAGTGATACATCAATGATACTAATCTAGCACCACATGACTCCATAAACCAAGCAAGTTTAACTAGTCCATCTTCAAGATCTACTTGACACAAGAAAATGACCATGAATTCACCAGAAATTGACAATCTCCAAACATTGGCACCAAGTAGCTCAACACTTGTGAACTTAGTCATGGATGATTGATATAATGAACCTCCAATAGCTTCATTTTTATCAGCAAAACCATCCAATAATGCTAGAACAACTCCAACATCAAAATGATGCTCACCAATGTAGCTAGTTTTACCATATCTTGACAATTTGCACACATCCACATGAAATAGCTCAAACAGGAAATATAATAAGTAAAGTAAACTTGAACAACACTTTCTTGTTGCTCCTTTGACCTTACTTGAGTCTTCAATAAGCTGCAAAAACAAATCTAAAACATTTTTGCCAATTGACTCTCCTTTGATGCTCTTGACTAGCTCTAAATTGGCAACTTCTCTTTTGCCTTGTTGAAGTCCTTTGAGATCAACCTCTTGATCATCAACTTGGTCATTAAATTCATTAAAAAAACTTTGGTTTCCAAATCCATTACTTGATTTTACAGCATGATTTCATTCATCCACTTGCATAGCACCATCTACACAAGAAGATTCATCAAAATATGTGAGAAATGCAAAATGAGTCACTTCCACTTGCTTACCTTTTTCATCATCTATGATCCTTGAAGGCATTTGTCTTTCCCTTGGTGTTATCCTTGGCTTTTGACCTGATGAAGGTCCATCATCATCAGCTCTAAAGTAGGATCCTTTACATCAACATCAAGAATGTTAAATCCATCCACATCACCATCAATAATGCTTGAAGATACTTTTGGAATGTTCCCCTCATCATAAATAATATCTCTACCAAGAATCACTTTGTTAGTAGAAGGAATGTAAATCTTGTAGGCTTGACTCACCTCACTATATCCAACAAAACTACCTTTGCTTGAAGATGGATCCTCCTTGGTCCTATCATCCTCTTTTATCTCACTTTATGTGGACTCTCCTCCTAGTATCTCACACTCTCGTTACTACTCATATTTTCACATCAAAAGAACTAGATTTGGAAGCACTTGTGGCCCTCTTGGGTCTCTTTTACTACCCATCTTTCCCTTTCTTATTGGCTTGGTAAACCCAAAAGCTACCATGATTCATCACCAGCTTTACTCCTCACCAGTTGGTTGGAGGGTCATTAATATTTCACATAGAGTTTAACTAGGAAAAAATGAAATTACGTTCCTTGGTTGCCATAAATTACACCAATGAGTGGGAAATTATCAAAGTTCTCACAAGCATGGAACAGCCAATTGGCATTTCAAACATCAATAGAGGACATCAAGAGCTTACCAAGATCACATTGGAAATAAGCATCAGATAAGGAGTTAGACTTTAGTGCAAGAAAACTAAGTTCTTCTATGAGTCAGTCGAAGGAAGAATCAAAGTTGTAATAAGTGCCCAATGTTGAGGAGCAGTAAGATTAAAATGGATACTTTAAAGTGAAGAGTAAGAGATGAAAAGGAAGGGTCAAGAAGACCAGAACAACCATACTTAGAGAGAGGATAGTAGCCATTACAAGGCTACAACAACTAGAACAAACACTTTAATGCATTCATGCAAAAATTACAACTTCCTATCAAAGTGATGGTTTCTAATAAAGTATGGCTTTGCTCTATGATGGTCTGAATTTTGGAAAGGTTCTATTTCACAAGCAAAAGTCTTTTTGAATGCAAATACGACTATCAAAATGCAAGCCTACTTGTAGTGTAATTGATTCACTCCAAACAGCGAGACATTTATAATGCCCCGAGTCTTAGACTAAGTGGTACTTGTCTTATGTCAACCCACTTGAAATTCAAAGGTGTCAGGTGTTTAACGACTCATCTCCTAGATAAATTGATTAACTGCTATGTTGATCTATGAAAAGAAGCATTTCTTCACATGGCAAATGCATCGTCGTAGGGAAATTATGATATCGAATAAGCTGTATTTATGCAATCGAAGGTATTCATCTAGCTCCATGAGCAACATCATAAGAGAAATCTATTGTATGTCACTACAATTGAATGTGAGTGCTCATAAAAAAGTTTCAAACCAACCTTATAAAAAACCCACAAGATCTTTATGAAATCGATAAAAGGTTAGAAATAATACCTTAAAACTTGAAATTTATAACAAAAAGTGATTGATTTTTATTCATTGAAAAACACAAATTTAAAATTGAAGCGGTAAAATGTGAATTTTAATCATTGGTTTTAGTGATTTTTTTGGAGCAATTGTGGATGTGGGGTGCCTCTTAAGTCGCATGAATGGGGCCCCTTCAATCATGGAGATTATCTTTCCCGAGCTCCCAAATTCAACCTAGAATCGTCATTGTTGCTTGCAAAACATATCGTCTCTCTAGTTTCTTACGTCTTTTTTTTGAGTTAATTGTGGTCCTGAGATGGGCATGGCTCAGGGAGCAATTCAAATCTTATGGCCACTCATAGATTGATGACTCTCTTTTCATATTTATTTATTTTTCTTTGGCTGCCAATTATCAACCTTTTTTTTCAGCATATATATAAAAGACAGGTACATGCATTGAGAGGCATGATAAATTTGCTCGATATCGATCCGGTGGTTATGGGAAGCTAGTCCTCACTCCAGGTTGATGCTTACATTGCTGTCATCTGTATCTCTTGGCCGCACATAGAAACAGCCAACGATCTCTAAGGTGTGCATCAATTGGATTGTGTTAGCTGCACTTTCACTATGTCTTAGTGACACTGATAAATTGATTATGGTCAATGACATAGTGGTAATGTCCAGGCAAGTTAGTCTAATTTACTTTAACTTTTAGCTAGTGTATTCGCTTTTAGAAGACAATAATGATGTTGAATTGCATGCCAAATCTTTCATTTTGTCCACAGTACGAGTGCATGTGCTCTGATGCAAAATTGTTGATTTGCTGCTGCAGTTGAATTGCGAGAATGGCAGTTCAATGCAAGAATGTGGTGTGCATTACAGTTTCGACCGTAGTTCCGAAGCACCCAGTTGTTCCCGCTACTAATTACTTTCTCTCAAATCTCGATCTCTTATTTGTTTCCGGAGAAGCTTATATGCAGAGCGTATATTATTTCAGGACAAAGAAAGATGACCCAATAACGCCTTCCATACAGAGCTTGAAGGATTCACTTTCGGAACTTCTCTCGGTTTATCCCGTCTTCGCAGGGAGGCTCAAATCAGGAAAGGAAGAGGGGCGCCTGGAAGTGGATGTGAATGGAGAGGGTGTTCCATTCATAGAAGCCACAACAGAGGCGAGTCTTGACGATTGGCCAGATCTCCATTTGTGCGACATAGAGGAGGACCTTAATCCAAAAGATCCATTGGTTCACAACATCTTTACAGTCCCACTGCTCCGTGTGCAATTTACCAGTTTTAAGTGTGGCGGGATAGCGTTAGGACTCAGCTCATTGCATGTCATCACAGACGGGCTAGCAATTATCGAGTTTTTGAAAGCATGGGGAGAACTTCATCGAGGTGCCCAAATTTCCACGCCCCCGCAGTGCGAGTCGATCAGGCTACGCCCAAGGAATCATCCAACTGTGAACGTCTCCTCCGCAGATGAAATCTTCTGTTCTTCCAAACCAGTTGATTGGTCTCAATTATCAAACCTATTAGGAAAGTCAATACGTTGCAAGAACATTGTCTTCCGGATCGAACGACCCATGATTGACAAATGCATAGAAGATGTGGAGATCGGCGCTTTCTCATATGGAAAAGCATCCTCCTTCGAAGCTCTATCGGGGCTCTTGTGGACTGCTGTGACTCGGGCTCGAGGACTGGAAGACAGCGCAGTGACTACCTATGGCTTTGCTGTGAACGTGAGAGGGAGATTGCAGCCGCCGCTGGCGAAAGGCTACTTCGGCAACGCTGTAATTCTGACCCAAGTTACAGCCAAGGCTAAGGACATCAAATCCAACCACTTCTCTTTCGCGGCCTCCATCATCCACAAGCGACTGCAGATGGTGGACCCGGAGTTCATCCAAAGCGCCATCGACTGGGTAGAACTGAAACTGCAGCAGCAGCAGCAGGTGAACGTGGGTTTTGATACCACAAACGGAAGCGTCCTCATGAACACGAGCTGGAGCAACTTCCCAGTATATGAGATCGATTTTGGGTGGCGGAAGCTGGATCATTTTGAGTTTGTCATTTGGGACTCCTTCCCTGGAGATGGGTTTGTATTCATCCTGCCATCACATCCGAGTGCAGGTGAGCGTTCCAGGGAGGTGAAGCTGCGACTACGTGAGGATCACTTGGAGCGTTTGATGCATGATTATTACTTCCAGCTCTACTTTCGGCACAGCCACGAAGAGCAGCTTTGAGAATGCAAGGGTACCGGTACGGTAGATTAATCAAATTAAGGTGCAAAAATCCATGGGCATGCATGCATCACTAGAAGCATAAATTTGTTTCTTGCAACTTTCAAAATAGAACCATCTGTAGTTGTCCTATTTGTGAGTTTTGTTTTTATTGCACGTGTACATGGCTATCCGTCTTAATTATACCATATAATAATCAATAGTATACTTGGAGAATATTTGAGATTGAGAGTGCATGTTGAGAACACCATATAATAATATATAGTACTCATGTTGTTGAATGACATGCCATATCACAATATTCTAGTCAAATTATGATATCATGGATGATATGCTCGATAGCACAATATTTTGAATTCATCTACCCTTTCTTACGTCATGGCACACATATTGCTGCACCACATATACCATTCATGTTGCTAGATGATATGTCCGATGATAATATTGTAGTCATATAAGTAAATTCTTTGAAAAAGAGATCCTTGAGATATATATATGTGTCGCAATCATAAAAATAGGACCCATAAAGAACTTTTATACAAAGCGAAATCTTTTAAAAATTAATGGAAAATGGCCGAGGACCCATTTTCAATTAAGCCCCTTCCGACTTTTTTAGGATACAAGTAGATTTTTGAATCATCAATTTATAAATTGATTGATTATTTTGTAAGATGCTACATTTTGCGAATATTTAAAATTTAGATGGAGTGATGCAAAACATTTAAAAAAATTTACGTTCAAATCACTCAAAAATAAAAATATGAGTTGTTTGCAATTTGTTGATATTTAAAATAGTTGTTAAATTAAGTGAATGCAAAATTTTTAAAAGTCAATTTTTTTCTCTGAAAGTCAACAAAAAACATGTTAATATAATTTTGAAAACTTGTATGCAATTTAATGTTAATATTTTGAGCTTTAAATAAATATTAGAAATGCAAAAAACAAAAATTTAAAAAGTTATTAAATCAACAATAAACTTACTTTATAACAAAAAGATGTTTAAAATCATTTAAAAGAAAGAATAATTTTTCAAATAAATACAATCAACTTTGGAAAAAGAGATAAATCTTCATAAATACAATTTTGCTTAATGTTTTTACATAAATGTAGTCAAAACATTTTAATAAGATCATTCGGATCAGGAGTAGCAACCCTTTGAACACATTTTTTTGAAAGATGAAATCTGAAATGAGGCGCAGGGAAGTGGAAATCTCGAGCGTCGGGTCTGTAGGGTGGCCTTGGTATAAGCCTTGCAAACTTGAACATAATTTTCAGAGACTTATAGGGAAGGTTATAGGGGGGCCTATGACATTTCAAAAATCCTTGCAAACTGAGAGTTATAAAGAGGTCCATTAGGAGGGTTAATAGAGAGAGAGATTCTGAAGGTTATAAGGAGGGTTATATGGAGGGTCATTAAGGTGCAAAAATCCATGAGCATACATGCATCACTAGAAGCGTAAATTTGTTTCTTGCAACTTTCAAAATAGAACCATCTATAGTTGTCCTATTTGTGAGTTTTGTTTTTATTGCACGTGTACATGGCTATCCGTCGTAATTATACCATATAATAATCAATAGTATACTTGGAGAATATTTGAGATTGAGAGTGCATGTTGAGAACACCATATAATAATATATAGTACTCATGTTGTTGAATGACATGCCATATCACAATATTCTAGTCAAATTATGATATCATGGATGATATGCTCGATAGCACAATATTTTGAATTCATCTACCCTTTCTTACGTCATGGCACACATATTGCTGCACCACATATACCATTCATGTTGCTAGATGATATGCCCAATCATAATATTGTAGTCATATAAGTAGATTCTTTGAAAAAGAGATCCTTGTGAGATATATGTATTGCAATCATAAAAATAGGACCCATAAAGCACTTTCTAAAAACACTGAAACTGGTATACAAAGCGAAATCTTTTGAAAATTGATGGAAAATGGCCGAGGACCCATTTTTATGTAAGCCCCTTCCGAGTTTTTTAGGATACACGTAGATTTTAAATCTCAATTTATAAATTGATTGATTGTTTTGTAAGGTGCTACATTTTGCGAATATTTAAAGTAAATTAGATGGAGTGATGCAAAACATTAAAAAAAGTCTACATTCAAAAAAAATACTAGTTGTTTGAAATTTGCTAATATTCAAAATAGTTGTTAAATTAAGTGAATGCAAAAATTTTAAAAATTACTTTTTTTTCTTTGAAAGTCAACAAAAAACATTCTAATATAATTTTGAAAACTTGTATGCAATTTAATGTAAATATTTTGACATTTAAATGAATATTATAAATGTAAAAATAAAAAAAAAATTAAAAACGCTCATCTAACAAATATTAAATCAACAATACCTTGCAAATTTGAACGTGTTTTTCAAAGACTTATAGGGAGAGTTATAGGGAGGCCTATGACATTTTAAAAGTCTTTGCAAACCGAGAGTTATAAAGAGCTCCATAAGGAGGGTTATAGAGAAGGTTAGGAGGGCTATAGAGAAGGTTATGAGGGTTATAGGGAGGGGTATAAAGAGGGTTGTAGAGAGGGTTGTAAGAAGGGTTAATGAGGCCAAGAGACATTCCAAGATACTCTGCTAATCGAGAATAATAATGTGATTGGTGAAAAGAATGCCCCTTGTTATAAACCTTGAATTGTTACAGAATGTAAATGGATAGGACTCATGAAAATTGTTGTCTGTCAACACATTGAGTTCCATATTCTATCAACAAAAGTAGCCATATACACAAGTGAATAAAGAAATTGATGTATCGCAAAAAAATCATGTCATTGACCGCAATTTGCACCGCTACAAAACCCGCCACGATTTGCGACATGTTTTGCGACGTGAATCACGAGCTTAATGTTTTTTTTTATTCGTCACAAACATCGCAAAACACGTCGCAATGAGAATGTCGGAATCCAACGTCTTTAGAACATGTCGAAATCCGACAGTTACAGAATGTCATCCTCCTAGGGCCTCAGTCGGGTCTGCCGGGAGCCACGAGGATGTCAGATTCCGATGTCTTACGTGGACATCGGATTCCAACGTCCTCGTCCTACGTGTATTATCAGACATTCAGGTGGCACGTCAGATTACACTGTCTGTTCTAGAAGAAATTATAGAACATTGCCCAAAAATGTCCGACGTCCGACGTATAAAGGGACGTGAGAATCCCGACGTCTGTTAACAGAATTCCGACGTCCGTCAGGTGTCTGACGAATATTCAACGTATGCCCGACATGTTTGTGTGTCGGAATCCGACGTCTTGGATTAGGTAAAACTAAATAAAAAATGCGTAAAAAATAGCACGCGTATTTTTTTTGGTTCATTCTTGGAGTTGTGTTCTTGGAAAGGCGCTAGTCTTGGATTGCTTTTGAGACAATATTTTTTGGATATATTAATTACTTAATTCACATTATGAATTGCGATATCTTATTGTATTATATCTTAAGTTTTGCAATTCCTAGTTAGTTAAGACATTGCACATCTTGGAATAGGACACTGCTCATATTTCGGAATCCGACATACAAAACCAATAACAATATTGTGATCAATTGCAATAATATATATGAAAGTGTATATCAATGTGTCACAAAATTGCTGCTTTCGTAGTCTCTCTAACTTATGATAGACGAACTAAAATTATATTAGAAACCTAATCTACTCATCGTCATCTGGATGTCTGTTCTGCATGAAAACAAGCAAACAAGACACATTAGTATTTAATACTTGATCATACTAATGGTTTAGAGTGAACACGTACACGTTTTACATTAATAATATACGAAGAATATAAAATTTAAATCTTTCAAAGAAACTTGCACATGGAGGATGACCCTCGCTCTTCAGTTTATTGACTAATGTCTCGTATAATTCCTTGAAGGCAAAGTCGTACACTTCCTTGGTTGGTAGATGTCCATAGTCTGCCAACTATCCATTCAATTTAAGTTGGAATTACACACTATCTAATCAAACACTTATCTTTCCTCTCTTCACTTTCTTTCACAAAAACGAACAAAACAAACTTTATTTTTCAAAAAAAAAAACAAAACATAAACTCCAAAAGCTTTTAAAAACTTCAAGCACCAACCTCTAAGCATCAAAAGCATGAACTGATCTTCAAGAATCACAATAATTGCAATAATCGCTCCAAAATCGTCTTCAATCGCTCCAACCTACACAAAAGAAAATGAGAAAAAAGACGCTAGATCGCGCGAATTCTCAAAAAACCATCAGATTTCGAATTTCGACATCCTCCAAACATGTCTGAATCAGACACTCGTGTCGATGCTGTCCTGGACATTAGATGTCAGACGTCATAGACAAGCTTTTGGATTGCTGACCTGGACGTCGAAGTTCAACGTCTGTCAGATTCCGACGTCCACGTCGGATGCCACATAGTTTTGTTTTTAAAGTATTCCACGCCATATCCATGTTGGGTTGTCGGAGTCCGACGTCCACTTGGAAGATTGGTTGCCACCACAATTTCCTAATCACCGAACTTCCAGTTTTGGGATTTTTGACTAAGCAAGGAAGACTTTCTAAATTGGATGCTAATGTGGCCATTGATAGTGTGAACATGGTTAGAGAGGAGATGACACAAGTGGAGTTATGGCATAAAATATTAGGCAATCCTAATCTTCAAGCAATGGAATCCATGGTCTCTAAGGAGCTTGCTCTTGGCCTCCCCAGATTATTCTCAAGATGTGGCAAAATATGTGAGTCTTGTGGACTTTCAAAGTCTCACAAGACATCCTACAAGAGATCCTTGTCAAGGTCTACCTCTCCTTTAGATCTTATACATTCTAATGTACATTCCTTTTCACATGAAAGTAATGGAGATGTCTTAATGTATGTGACTTTCATAGATGATTGACTTGGATAGATCTATTGCCAAAGAAGAGTCTTGTATATGAAGCTTTTGTAAAGTTTAAATCTCTTTTTGAGAAGCAACTTAGTTCTAACATCAAAGTACTAAGGTGTGATAATGGAGGAGAATATATCTCCAATAGAATGAGAGATTTTTGTCAGAGTAATGGCATAAGAAGAGAGTTCACATGTTCCTACACCCCTCAACAAAATGGGGTGGCCGAGAGGAAAAATAGATCTCTATGTGAATGTGAGAAATCTTTGAGATTAGATGCATCTCTACCCATTTCTTTTTGGGGATAAACTATTACATGTGCTAACTTTTTGTGTAAGCAATGCCATTGGTGGGATCTCACCATATCAAGCTTTGTATGGCAATAACCTAAGTTTGAAATATTTAAAAGTTTTTGGATGTATTTGTTATGTCCATATTCCTTTGGAAACAAGAAAGAAAGAGGATGCAACTTCTTTCAAAGGAATTTTTGTTGGCTATAGTGAACATAGCAAAAGATATAGGATTTTTATCCTATTTCAAAGAAAATAAAAGTGAGTAAGGATGTCATGTTTGATGAATCTCAAAGTTCCAAGAGATATGGAATGAAAGATTGTAAATGGATTGACACCCCTATGGAGCATGGTTGTTAGCGGATTCCAGAGAATCTCCAGATGTCAAGCCAAGCTGAAGACACAAAGTATCTCTCACTCATGACCGAGGAGGTCTCAGAAGGAGGAGAGCAGAAGAAGCTGAGAGCCGAGCATGAGAGCCGAGAATTACTAGCTAGGATGACAGTTATTTTCTATGTGAGCCTACATGGTGTATCCCAGAGAAGGAACGACCATGTAGGAGCTAGTAATGTTTCCTAGGCAATGTAAATAAGTGTAGACCCCCTTAAATAATTTAGAGTGAGCCACCTTTTGATGATGACCTCTAGTGGAAGGGCAATTTCCACATGTAATTTTTTAAATTAGTGGAATTGCCACTTTGGCTCCACATGGGCAGCCCTCTTGCTTATTTAAGGGCCCCCATCTCTTGTGAGGGAGCTTTGATTGTATTGTCATTCATCTTCATTGAATAAAGAAGATCTTCCAAGAGTTCTTGACAATTGTAAAGCTCTTTGTTCATGGCAATCTTCTTGAGTGAAATTCCTATGAGCATGTTCTGATTTATTTTTGTGATTCTAGATCAATTAGATCTCTTGCTTACTTTCTTGCTTTGTGGAATGTAGATGTGGATTAACTTTCTTGTTTCTTGATTTTTGTAGTTTCAGCATGCAGGTAAACTATAGAGGCTGAGATTGTGGATCTGATTTTGCATATTCACCAACAATCCTGTTCTTGATTGTTCTTGGGTATTCCAAGCATCAAGAAATGGGTGTTTGTTGATTCTTGGGCTGCTAGAATGTTGTTAGATCTCGACCGACGCATTCTGTTAGATCTCAACCGAAGCGTTTTGTTGGATCTCGACTGAAGTACTCTATTAGATCTCGACCGAAGTACTCTATCTGATCTCGATCGAAGCCATTCCCTCAGCTCTTGACTGGACCTTTCTATCAATTCTCAACCCAGGATTCCCTATCAAATCTCAACCGAGACAAGACACGACTCCCGTCTCGACCGAAGCCCTGACATAATTTTTTGAACTTCTGTTAAATTTTTCGATACTCCCTTTTATTCTTTTGAGTCATATTTTTTGAGCCTTTTTAAATTTTTCAATACTTCCCATATTATTTTTTGAGTCCTAATTTTTTTATCCACTTTTTTGGAGTCATTAGCACAAATTTCGATATTTTATTTTTGAGTCATAAAAAAATTCGAGCCACCATTTTCGATACTTTTTTTCAAGACCTATTTTTTTTATACTTTATTTTTTTGAGTCCTCTTTTTTTCCCCAAACTGGACCAATTTTTTTGATCCAATCCATTCTCTCAACAAAACTCAAAAATTGAATTAAAAGAAACAAAAATAAACAATAGTCAAGTTACCAAAGAGTCCAAGAGGCTCCTTTCCCAATCCTAAGGTACTCTAGATTTGTTATGGATCATCCTTACGATCCGAATTCCATAGAGGACTATCCACCAGAGATGGTCTCTCCATCTATCGAACAGGCTTGATTCAATAGATATTCTAGAATGAAATCCCAAGTCCAAGAGCCATCAACAAACCCATTTGACGGATGGGAACCCATGCGTTTTGAAGCCCCATACGATCGCCCAAATCAGGTACAAGAACAACCAACTGAATCTATGTTCATCATTTGGTTCCTCATTGGACTCCCACGATGGATACGACGTAAACTTCGTTCCAATGATGAATACACATCATTGAAACAAGCCATGTCTGATGTCATTTGAGAAGAAGACGAGGAATCAGATGTCAATGAGCCACGTGAACGGAGAGCACATCGTGTTGTCCAAGAAGCTCGACCAAATGAGAAAACATGAGAACAGTTATGGAAAACACAAATGGAGTTGCTTAACCAGCAACACCAACAACAGATGGAGAAACTCACGAAAGAGTTTCAAAACACTTTGAAGTCTATCCAAAGTTCGATATCAGGTCAATTACCCACTAGCCAAATCCACCATAGATGAGAGAATACATGGTGCCCTCACTGTCGAGGTGCACACACTGGCAATGAGTGCCCTTCATACCAATCGGTCCCAGATACTTCATTGATCAAATGCGACATCTGCGACACTACGGGTCATACCTCACTCTATTGCTATTATAATCCAAGGGACCAGCGTCATAACCAGTCAGGAGGACATTATCAACCTCCTCGACAATGGTTTGTTTCACAAAACCAATACCAGCACTATCCACCACGAAACAACCAAGTCCATATACAAGAGTTGCCCAAACAGTCTAGACATGAACCTCAACAACAGCTGGTGCTCTTAGGACCACTTCCAAGGGGACAATCTGATCTAGGAGCACAAAAACATAGACACCCTCGAGAATCTCCACAAACACATCTTGTAGAAAACTCCTACGATCACTCATATAATCACGATACAACACACCCATCTACAAGTTGTCAACCATATCAAACCAACAACTCATGCTCGTGCAAATGGGATGAGTATTCCATACCACCAGAAAATCCAACACAGCTAGCCATACAAGATGGTTATGCTATTGCCACAGGACCAATAAGCAACCGTTGTTTTATTTGTGACGAAATTGGCCACTTCATGGTTGACTGTAAAGTTAAGAACCAATACCATGTGGCGTGTCCAGACTGTATTCGCAAACACAGTTTCAAATACTGTCCTAAACAACCTAACAGGATCCTTCCAATGCATCATATATTATCCGAACCTATTAGAGTTCTCACTAGAGCACAACGCCAACACCAAGAACAACAACAAAACATTGCTAAATCATCTGAACAATATGGAAGCCACTTGACAGCTTCCACGTTACCCAAAGACTACCCAGACCCAAACGTGGAACAAAGGCAATACAATGAATTTCGAGAGGAGTTTTTGCAAGAGGAAGGACATACGAAAAGTCTGTTATCCGCTCACATCCCTGACAAAGAGCAATCTCTATAGGAACTTGAAGTATTTTTGACCTCCTGCAAGCTCAACTCACTATGCCATTCCATAGTGCGCTAAAATCTTTCACCGGGCTTCAACATTATATCCATTGTAGTTTTTAGCTACCTACTATTTCCGTTGGACAACAAAAAACAGAAGAGATTCTTGAAATTCTCCAGATTCCTATGAATCTGCTAAATATGAGTGTTGCTAAGGGGACTAGCATCACCTTGCCTTTGTCCTATAAAGACTATCCCGCAGTATCTGCTATCCTTGATAGCGGATCAAGCGTAAATATAATGGCTTTGTCCTTGGCAAAGTCATGGGGCATCCATACCCTCGATCAACCACGATACAAACTTCGCATGGCTGATCAACGAGTTACAAAACTTTGGTATCAAATATCAATGTTCGAATAGCAGGTGTCAAATTTGTAATCGATTGCATCATCTTAGACTTACCAGAAGATGCAAATACGTATAAACTCCTTTTTGGTACACCCTAGCTCCAGATGGCAGGCGTTGTCCAAGATTGGAAGCATAGCAAAATCACCTTTGGCAATCACGACAAACGAGTCACTGTTGACTCAACTGGCCATGTCAAGCCTGCTAAAGTTTATGATGATTGGTCATCAACAACTTATGACGAATTAGAAAGTGTCCCAATCCAATCAAAAGGCCACTATACAAAATCCACCGACATAATAAATTGGAGTCAAGCACTAGCCACTGTGGACTGTGTTGATTCCAACCGATGTCGTATCGAAACTGTTGCAGCAGATGTGGATATTCTACCATCTTCTACAGACATTGATACACCCCCATCATCCCACTATTGATGTTTGATCCGATTCCTATAGCTTGGTGCCCAGAAGAACCTAGCGTCTCTAGTGCCCATGTTTCGAAAGAAGGTATTATTTTCATGGATGACGTTGAAATGACGGATGAACATGTACTCCTTTATCTAGATGCCCAACGTTATCCGCCAAAATCAATTCCTCAGGAGATCAAGTCACCAGGGCCATTGGCTCACATCCAACTGACATCCAAAGTACCCAACACACACAAAAGTCTACACATGGGACGTGTATCTAGACGAAGTCTGGGATACAATCGATGACGACATGATAAGTGAAGCCACAACACCGCTCACTCAAAAACAGCAAAAACCTCGGTTACAAAAAAATAAAATTATTGATACAAAATTAATCGAGCGTCAAAAATAGATGCGTGAGAAGCTTAAGCAGCCGATTAAGCCCTTGTCTAATGAGACAGAAACCAAACAATCAGACCAAGCTTCCACATCTGGTAGTGACTCAACAAGTTTAAAGATTTCACACTGGATGATGTTGGTATCCAGTTACCACAACCACACCGGGAACCTACACCAAGTTCCAACTCCTTTGAAGGACCAGCTAAAACGATGTCGTTAGACCTTAAAGATCCTGATGAGGAGATGGATCGAATAGCTCATGTTGGTGCACACCTTTCCTCACAACAACTTTTTGATCTGGAAACTTTACTTCGCAAATATAGGGATGTATTTGCATGGAACTATACATAAATGAAAGGAGTCCCGTCTGAAGTAGCGGTCCATATGATTCCTTTAGAAGACAATGCTAAGCCTGTTAGGGCTAAACCTTACAGATGTAACTCTATCTATCGCGAGAGAATCGATGAAGATATTAAGAAATTGTTGGATGCTGGCTTTATTTATGAAGTTCAACATACTGATTGGGTATCACCCATTGTGGTTATATCCAAGAAAGATGACAAACTTTGTATTCGTGTCGATCTCAAAAACCTTAATGCGATTACAAAGAAAGACCATTTTTCCTTGTCTTAAATGACCCAGATCTTAGAGAAAATGGCAGGAGCTAAAGCTTTCAGCTTCTTGGATGAATTCAACGGCTATTTCCTTGTCCAGATAGCCCCTGAAATAAACATAGAACGGCCTTTGCAACAAAAAATGGGGTTTATGCTTATAATGGCATGCCTTTTGGATTATGCAATGCCCCTTCAACGTTTCAGCGGGTCATGCAACTAGCCTTCCAAGACCTCTTACATCGGATTGTCGAGATTTATCTCAAATATCTGGGTGTACATTCCTCAGCCGCTATGCACCTTGACGCACTAGAGAAAATCTTTATTCACTGCCATAGATTTGGAATTTCACTAAACCCTAATAAGTGTCAAATGTGAGTCACCCATGGGGTAGTACTCGGACATATAATTTCAAAGGACAATATTTCTATCAACCCTTCAAAAATCAAGGTAATAGTTGAAATGCCCTTACCTGCAACAGTGAAGGAAGTTTACGTCTTCTTCGGTCACACAAATTATTATCTCATCTTTATAATCGATTATGTTGGCAAGGCACGCCTTGTTTATTTAGTTTTGGTAGATACTCGATGGACCGAAGAACGCATTAAAGACTTTGATGAGTTGAAAATAGCCCTTACCATAGCACCCATACTCCGCTCACCAGACTACATGAAAGAGTTCCATGTGCATACTGACGCCAGTAAGTATGCCATTGGAGGACTTATTGCACAACCGGACGAGTATGGCAAAGATTTCTCAATAAGTTTCTTGAGCAGGCAACTTGTGCCTGTTGAAGTAAACTATACCACAACCGAGCAAGAAGCATTGACAATGGTCTATGTTGTTCAACAACTAAGACATTATTTACTAGGCCAGACCTTTGTCTTCTACACCGACCATCGAGCCCTGTTATATATTGTTAATAAATCCTATAAAACGGGACGTATAGCTTGATGGCTATTGGAGGAATTTAATTTCCGCGTAGTCATTCGGAAAGGATCACCTTTCCCAGCTCACTAATGCTGAAAAAGCAACTACACCAATCAACAATGATCTTCCTGATGCATGTCTTTTTCAGATTGATGCTACACCCTTATGGGCTGAGGAGATCACTCAGTTCTTAACAATAGGCAAACTCAAAGAATACGGTTGCAAAAAGGAAATTTTTGCTTAAAGCAGCGTCCTTTCAGCTAATAGTAGGACAACTTTACAAAAGGGACGTTGACGGTATTATCCGACGATGTGCTTATGAATCCGAGATACGACCTATCATATCTCAGGCTCATGAGGGCATTGGCGGTAGTCACTTCTCTGCTGAAGCGACAGCTAAAATTATCCTTCGAGTAGACTTGTGGTGGCCATCATTATTTAAAGACACATTTGTTATCATTAAAATATGTGATGTCTATCAGCGAGCCAAAAAAAATACGAAAGCAAACTTCACGCCTTTGACTCCCATTATAGAAGGCGAAGCCTTCCATAAATGGGAAATTAACTTTGTTGGACCAATCAGCCCAGCAGCGAAGCACACCCAAGCCCGTTATATCCTAATAGCCACAGATTACACCACTAAATGGGTTGAGGCTCGGGCAACAAAGGACGTCAACGCAAAGACTGTAGCCCATTTTCTTTATGAAAACATTTTACTTTTTGAATGTTGTTATTGATAATTTGCTACGACATTACCTTGTAGTTCACTGAAAGAGTACACCATACTATCCTAGATGTAATGGCCAAGCCGAATCAACTAACAAGACGATATGTAAGATATTGACAAAGATAGTTGAAACCAATCGTTTTGATTGGGAAACAAAACTCTTCTCAGCTATCTGGGCTTACCACACCACCCCGAAGAAAGCCACAGGGTGGGTTACCCCTTTCAATCTCGTGTATGGTCAAGAGGCGGTAATGCCAGTTGAATTCTTGGTACTTTCTCTAAGAGTCATGGAAGCCTTCTCTATAGAGCTCTGTGAGAAAGCTACAATTGAGCAATAGGTCAAGACCAGGCTATTTACGTTAGCCCAGTTATGTGAGACAAGACTCATATCTTACCCCACACAACTTGTTAACAAAAGATGCCAAAAGGCCTGGCATGACCATCACTTGCGCAACAAGGATTTACACTTAGGTGACCAGGTGCTTTTTTATACATCGAACCGACAAATTGAAATTCCGAAGTGAGGGACCGTATGTTATCAATAAAATCTTTCCTAATGGTGCAGCCTAGCTACAAGCACTTGACAGAATACTTCTAGACATTGTCGTCAATGGTGGTCGTCTAAGCCGGTATTACGAGTTGTTTTTTGTTGACCCAATTTACAACTTTTTTCCTGGTATATATTTTACATTTTTTTATTTTTTTTATTTTCTCTTATTTCCTTGCCTGTTATTCTCCTTTTGCATGCCTATTTTTGTACCCTTTTCTTGTTTATGATTCATACCTGTACTTTATTACTTTCTGTGCATTTTCTTTTTCTATAAATACCCATTTGTCATGAATGTTCTAGGTCAACAAATGATAGACTACACCATATGAAATAGATTTATCACACTTTAGGCCCACCTCATTTTTGTCTGTATGATATCTCAATATTTCCAATTAAGCATACAATCATTCATTGAGATACTTCTTTCCCATAAGAACTTCTACTTTGAGCCACAGTCATATTTTTCCTCCTGAAGTTCTTCACTTGCATCACACAGCTCCATTCCTCCATACAAGGCTTCTGTCAGATCTCAACCGATGGATTTTTGTCAAATCTCAATTGATGGGTCTCTGTCAATCTCGACTAAGGACTCCTGTCAAATCTCGACCGAAGGACTCCTGTCAAATCTTGACCAAAGGACTCCTATCAAATCTCGACCGGAGCACTCCAGTTAAATCTTGACCAGAGCACTCCAGTTAAATCTCGACTAGAGCACCCACTCAGATCTCGACCGGAGCACCCACTCAGATCTCGACCGGAGCACCAATTTAGATCTCGATCAAAGCACCCACTTAGATCTAGACTGGAGCACCCACTCAAATCTCGACCAGAGGTTTCAATTTCAAAACTCAACGGACCCGTCACGTCACATCTCGTCCGAAGCCAAACGACGGCGTTCATAAATGTCATAACAACGACACCATTCGCACCTCAGCGAAGTGTGAATTTTGGAGTTTCTTGCGATACTCTGTTGGCGATCTTCTTGCTCCTGTGCTCAGTTCTGGTGCTATCTTGTTCCATGCTTTTGTCATCAGTTCACCTGCAGAATACTTCTCAATTTGAAGCTTTTCGCAGTCTGAGGGGTAGTGTCACGTGACCATTCATCACGCTCCTATTACACTATTGACAACAACATCATCAACATAAAACACTTGTCTTTCTTTCCAGTTCATTCACCACCTCCACAAATCCATTTCCACAGTTATCCACCTTTCCAACATCTCCGTCCTTGACCGACACTTCCATATCTTCTGCTTTCAGACATTATATCTTCCATTTTTTCCTTACCCAACCTCTTCCATCACCACCCTTTCATTCTGGAACATACTTCGCTTTACACACATCTTCCAATCCTTCTTGACCGACACCTCCACATCTTCTGCTTTCAAACATTATATCTTCCATTTTCCCTTACCCAACCTCATTCCATCACCACCCTTTCATCGCAACATACTTCGCTTTACACACATCTTCCAATCCCTTTTCAACTGACGCTTTTGTGAAAAATACAGATCCTAAGTGGATCTAAACTCCAAGATCATTGGCTTGAATGCTTGCACTCCAAACTACATAAGCTAGGAATTGGCAACACATTCTATGCTACCTAGAATGCAAAGAACTTGATCAAAAAGCATTTATCACAAATGGAAACTTCCATAAACATCAAGTGCGGCCCAAAATAGCATTATACAGTCCATAATACATCAGCCTATCACTTTTGGAAAGCACCTAAGATCATACACAATAGCTTGAAGACAATACACACAACAATGCTCTCAATGGAGGAAGAAACAATGACAATGATCTATTGATCTCAATGAAGCATACAAAAGATTTCTCCAACCTGTTCTCCACGACTTCCCTACTATTTATGGATGAGGAAGATGACTCTCTCTCCTCTCTCTAGAAGGTACTTGACCCTAGATATTCCCTATATAGGAAAAATAGCTAAAAATGGCTTATATGACCAAAATACATCAAAATGGTCTCATTTTGAAGGGTATGAAGTTTGACACTTCATCATACTGAAAAAATACAGTAAATAAAAACATTGTGGCCTGGTTCACACGTGTGAAACTCCAGAACCAAAACTATTTACAATTTTAGCCAATTTAGGCCTCAAACTAGCTAGGAAATGTTGACAATTTTCACACTCCCTCTTCAACATTGGATGCTAGTTTCAACATAGTCTTTGAGCACATTCCAAGATTAGATCTATGCATTAAATATAGGTCCTTTCCCAATGGTTTGGTGAAGATATCAGCCACACACTCCTTTGAAGAGACATGTTGAAGCTCCACCTCTTTGGCAATGACTTGATCTCTCACAAAATGGTGAGCAATCTCAATGTGCTTGCTCCTTGCATGAAAAACAGGATTGCTTGCCAAGCTTTGGGCTGAAAGGTTATCACAAAGTATGATTGGAGTCTTCTCTGGTTCCAGCAAGTGAAGATCCAATAACATCCTCTTGATCCAAAGAATCTCCTTGGTGCATGTTGTTAATGCCTTGTACTCGGCTTCGGTGGAAGATAGAGAGATAGTTGGTTGCCTCTTTGATAGCCATGAGACCACTCCATCTCCAAGATAGATTGCAAAGGCACTTGTTGACTTCCTATCCATTTGATCACCTGCAAAATCTGAATCTGAAAATCCACAAAGGTTAGGTGTAGTACCTCCATACAAGATGCCAAAATCTCTAGATCCCGAGATGTATCTAAGTACTCTCTTTCCTAGCTTCCAATGAGCCTCACTAGGATCTTGCATAAATTGACTTAGTTTATAAACCACAAAGCTTAGATCAGGTCTTGTGATGGTTAACCATATAAGAGATCCTATTAGCTTTCTATAGAGAGTAATGTCCTTGAAGGATCTTTCATTACTTCTTGTAGTTAGCTTTACATTTGATTCCATAGGAGTAGAAACAACTTTACAATCTTCCATATGAAACCTTTTTAGAATAGAGTTAACATACTTTTCTTGACATATGAATGTAGATCTAGAAGTTCTAATAATCTCTATTCCTAAGATATAATGAAGTTTACCAAGATCTTGAATTTCAAACTCTCTTTTGAGTGCCATCTTGATTTCATCTATATCTAGATTGTTACCACCACTTAAGATAATGTCATCAACATAGATCAAAAGTAAAGTGATATCATTTTCATTCAATCTAAAGTAGAGAGAATGATCATACTCACTCATAACAAAGTTTTGAGAAAGTAAGAAGGAATTGAGCTTAGCATACCAACTCCTTGGTGTTTGCTTTAGCCCATACAAACTCTTTTGGAGATAGCACACATGATTAGGCTCATCATGTGAAACATAGCCCTCGGGTTGCTCCATGTAAATATCTTCTTCAAGATCACCATTCAAGAAGGCATTAGTAACATCCATTTGCCACATATCCCAATCATAAAGAGTTGCAAGAGAGATTAGGATTCGAATAGTTACCATCTTTGCCACGGGTGCAAAGGTCTCATCATAGTCAATACCATATTCTTGAGCATAACCCTTTGCCACCAACCTTGCCTTGTACTTGTTGATTGATCCATCTTGATTTGTCTTGATCTTGAAGATCCACTTACAACCAATTGCCTTCTTGTCCTTTGGAAGCTTTACCAACCTCCATGTGTTGCTTTTGATGAGTGCTTGATGCTCATGATCCATGGCTTGGATCCATTCCTTCTTTTGAATTGCTTCACCTACACAAGTTGGTTCATCAAAAGAGGTAAGAAAAGCAAAGTTAGAGTTGTCCACCACTTGCTTTTCTTTTTCATCATAGGTTAGCCTTGATGGCTTAGCCCTTTGCCTTTGAGTCTTCCTTGAAGTTTGCTTTGGAGTGGCATCTCCATCTTCATCCAAGACATCTTGCACATCATGATGATTAGTAGGCACATCAACATCAACATCAACAACATTGGAAACATTCTCTTCATGAAAGATGACATCCCTACTTATGACAACTTTCTTTGTAGAAGGAATGTACACTTTGTAAGCCTTGCTTACTTCACTATAGCCAACAAACACACCCTTCTTTGATGAAGGATCTTCTTTAGTTCTATCATCAAGTGTGATATTGACAAAACATGTACATCCAAAGATCCTACAATGCTTGACACTCGGCCTTCTACCATAAAGAACCTCATGAGGAGTTTTACCATCCAAGGAAGCACTTGTCCATCTATTACATAGATAGTTAGCACATGCTAAAGCTTCCCCCCAAAAAGACTTAGCAAGATTAGCATGTAGTCTCATTGCCTTGGCACATTCACAAAGGGTTCTATTCTTCCTCTCGGCCACTCCATTCTGTTGTGGAGTCCTAGGACTAGACATCTCCCTCTTAATCCCATGTGCTATACAAAAGTCTTTGAACCTATTTGAGGTGTATTCCCCTCCATTATCAGATCTTAAGCATTTGATCTTTGTATTGAATTGGTTTTCCATTTCATTCTTGAACTTGACAAATGCAACAAACACTTCATCCTTACTTTTAAGAAGATAGATCCAAGTATACCTACTAAAGTCATCAATGAAAGTTGCATACATCTTTGCCCCACCATTGCTAGTTGTACTAGAAGAATGAATATCAGAATGCACAAGTTGAAAAGCTTCTTTAGATCTAGAAGTAGATCTAGAATAAGCAAGTCTATGAGATTTGGACAAGGCACAATGTTCACAAACACTATTGTTTGCAACAAGACTTTTAGGGAGACCAAGAACAAGCTCTTTCTTTGCCATTACCTCCAAAGATTTGAAGTTGGGATGGCCCAACCTCTTGTGCCAAACTTCTTGGTTTGTCAATTGCTCCCTAGCCATACATCCTTCATGATTAGAGATCACACATGCATCAAGCTTGAAAAGTTTACCATGCCTCCTACCTTGAGCAATCAAGGATCCACATTTACTTATCAAACATGCATCTCCAATGAACTCCACATCAAGTCCTTTGTCAATCATTTGACTTACACTAAGCAAATTCTTAGTGATTGAAGGAATGTTCAAAACATTTTCAAGATTTGCTTTCCTATTTGTTGAAAGGGAAATAGGAATAGTGCCTATGCCTTTGATGTCACATTGACCATCATTTGCAGTGTAGATGATGTTACCTTCTCCCTCATAAGACAATAAGGATGTAAAGTATTCCTTATGTCTTGTCATGTGAGATGAGGCTCCACTATCAATCCACCAAGGATCATTATCATCTATGTTGGCTAACAAACTTGAAGTCATAACAAGTGATTCACATGTGTTATGTTCTTCCTCATCTATTGTAAGATTTCCTTGCCTCTCTCCTTGCTCTCTTTTCTTCTTATAACATTCATTTGCAAAATGACCTTTTATCCCACAATAAAAGCACTTGAACTTTGACTTATTGTTCTTAGTAGAAGAGGAAGAGGAAGAGTGATCATCATGATCAAAGTTACCACCTTTGGACCATTTCCCTTTGCCTTTACCTTTGCCCTTGAATTTGCCTTTTGTGAAGAAGGCCTCTTCACCTCCACCTTGCAAGGATGCACCATCAAGCTTTGATTGCAACCTATGTTCTTCAGCCAATAAGATTTCTTGCAAGTCAACCACACTTGGCAAGACTCTTTGAATGGCAAAACTTTGCACAAGGTTAGCATGTTCATTTAGCAAACCATTCAACATAACTTGGACTATTTCACCATCTTTTATGTTCTCATCAATGCATGCTAAATCATCACTTAGGGACTTAACTCTCAAGATAAATGCATGAGCACTTTCACCCTCTCTTTGCCTACTAGAAAATATTTGTCTCCTTAGGGTCAATACCCTAGATGTGGACTTTGATTCAAAGAGCTTCTTTAAGGCATTCCATGCCTCACTTGCACTTTGACACTTTCCAACTTCCTTGAGAAGTTCATTTGTAACATTCATTTTAATGATATGAAGAGCCCTTTTGGCCTTCTTATCAAACCTTTGTTGCTCTTGAAGTGTGAGAGGTCTCTCTTCAATTTCTGCAACTATGTCCATGAGTTCATTCAACTCAAGTAAGGACTCCATCCTCACTTTCCAAGTAGAGTAGTTTGATGAACTCAACCTTTCACTAGACTCTAGCATGATCCCACCATTGGAAGCCATGATTCTAATGTTTCTTCAACTTTTAGGTTCTGTCCTAAAGCACTTAGCACTCACTTTTCTCTCAACAAATGATAGATAAAGAGATCTATGAAGATTTAGGACCCTAAAACACTTCTATCTTGAACCTAGATGGTTTCCAAGCATAGAAAGGAAGATTGAAACACATGCAACACTTTGCACACACTAAGAATGGATTACAAAATCAAACCAACCTGAACACACTCTTGCTTAAGCTCTCAAACTTTCCAGCAAGTGACCAAATCAAGTTATGGTGTGAAGAGTTACTTGCATTCTTAGAAAATACCCAAAACTAGGATGCCAAGATTACCTAGTAATGAACAAACTTGATCAACATATGATCAACACACTAAGATATTGATTCAACCTGTAAAACCACATGTAAACCACACTTCTAAAAGTTTATAAACTCCAGCAAGTGATAAATACAAGATTTAGAGGTGAATGAATGAGCACACTTAGTGAATCACAAGACTAGCTTCACTATCTTGTCAAATCTTGGTGTTTAGATGTAGATCTAAGATCACTTCACATGAGAATGTTCCTCAACCTGTTAAGAACCTGAAAACACACTTGCATAATGGTTAACACCTTCCAGCAAATGCTCCAATCAAATTACATAAGGAGAGTTACTTACATGCTCAACAAAGTACACCAAAAATTATGCCAAAATTGATGACAATCTTTACAATATGCTCTTCACAATGGAGCTTACAATATGTTCACCCAAAAAAGGGGATCTTTCATCCAAATGGGAGCTTTGCTCAGCCTTTAGGATAATTACAACTCACTCAAAAGAGCATTTGTCATCCACTTAAGGAGAAGTTTCATCCACTTAAGGAGAGTGTTCATCCAAGAATGGAGATTGTCAACAATAGGATTGAAAAGAACATTGTTAGTATTGAATATGCACAAGCCTCACAATCACAAATGATTAGGTGTTATGATCTGATCCAAAATAGTTTCTTTTCAGCCTCTGATCTTCAATAGACCTGAAATATGCTTTTGATCCACAAGTTCAACTCACAAAACAAAGGTTAGTAAGATTTGATCAACAAAGCAATGCAAAATCATGCTAGAACTTGATCAAACATCCAAATATCACCAAAAATGGAATACTTACTGTAAATAGAAGCCAACCAGCTCTGATACCATGTGAAAAATACAGATCCTAAGTGGATCTAAACTCCAAGATCATTGGCTTGAATGCTTGCACTCCAAACTACATAAGCTAGGAATTGGCAACACATTCTATGCTACCTAGAATGCAAAGAACTTGATCAAAAAGCATTTATCACAAATGGAAACTTCCATAAACATCAAGTGCGGCCCAAAATAGCATTATACAGTCCATAATACATCAGCCTATCACTTTTGGAAAGCACCTAAGATCATACACAATAGCTTGAAGACAATACACACAACAATGCTCTCAATGGAGGAAGAAACAATGACAATGATCTATTGATCTCAATGAAGCATACAAAAGGTTTCTCCAACCTGTTCTCCACGACTTCCCTACTATTTATGGATGAGGAAGATGACTCTCTCTCCTCTCTCTAGAAGGTACTTGACCCTAGATATTCCCTATATAGGAAAAATAGCTAAAAATGGCTTATATGACCAAAATACATCAAAATGGTCTCATTTTGAAGGGTATGAAGTTTGACACTTCATCATACTGAAAAAATACAGTAAATAAAAACATTGTGGCCTGGTTCACAAGTGTGAAACTCCAGAACCAAAACTATTTACAATTTTAGCCAATTTAGGCCTCAAACTAGCTAGGAAATGTTGACAATTTTCACAGCTTTCACTAGCCTTCTCACCCAAACCATTCCAATCCCTTCTCGACCGACGACCTTACAATCACTTCGTGACCATCCACTCATTTTTTGACCGAGCCAACCAGTCAATTCTCAACCGAAGCCCTCCATTCCATCTCAACTGAAGCCCTCCATTCCATCTCGGCCGAAGCCACCAATACATTCTCAATCAAAGCCACCAGTCAAATCTCAACCGATGCCACCCTTAATCATGTCTCAAATCTCAACTGACACAATTTTTCCATAACACTGTTTTTTCCATTTTTTCACCATGTCTTCCAACCCGAGTTCTAGTTTTGATGACCCCGATGCTAATAAGATCGACATCCAGCTGTGCAAATTGGATATTACCAAGATGCAGACCTGGTACCAACAGGCAAAATGATTTTTCAGGGCAATTAAGTTCCAAATCTCTGTCCTGACTGGGTATCAGAGTCCGTACATGCTACACATAGTGCACGCAAATCATAATGCAACTGCAAGATCATGCCAACTCATAGTTCCCCCTGTCAGGAACTATGTTTATAACATATCTTTTGCGGTGGCAGACTTGCAACTCTTCAGGTTCCCTTCGAGACCAAATGTTGTCACCAGAAAGCTCTAGAAGATTGAGCAGACAGCTTATTTCAAATACATAGATCCCTCAATGGACAAATGAAAGAATAAAGATGAGTACTACATTGAGGCCATCAATGATCAACAATTGGCAACAACATGTGCATACTTGACTAGGTGCACACAATGACCAAGAACCAAGGTGATGAGGGTACCCATGTCTCTATTCCACATGTTGGCAGATTCACGAATGCATGTCCAAAACCTTTATGATTGGGCACAGTTTGCTTCGAACTGCCTTCATGACTGTGTTAAGAACAAGTAGTCAACAACAGTCCTGGGATATCTCATGATTGATATCACACTCCATTAATTCCAAAATGGGCCCAGACTTCAACAACACCTGCAAGCTGCAGACAAAGCATGGGACATCCCTATAGGGTCCAAACAGTCCAAGCGTTCATGCTCACGGGCTACGTCACCATCAAGGCTTCCACCCAAAAGGCCAAACACCAGTAAACACCAATATTCTTCCACTGGTACACAAGCCACAAAGTTCTCAACTAGATCCACAAGCAGCAGCAGCATCGGCAGCTCAACATGCCGATATCTCTAAGGCCCAGTTACCAGACACAAGGCAATAATGCAGACGTCGAAAGCTTCAAACCAGAAGGAAATCATCCCGATGGCACAACATCAGAAGAGTCAGCTTTAGATGATGGAAGCTCAACCTCACATACAGCCTCTCTGACACACTCCTCACTCTTACACACCATCAACGAGGTGATGGAGCAGCTACATCATCGGCAGCAGCAGACATGGGCACAACCCAAGTCGTGCCACTAGACGAAGTCCCCACCCCACCCCTGTTGATTACCATGCCAACTTCACCAACGACACTTTCTTTGGGGGGGGGGGAGCGGGGAGTTCCATTTTCCAAGACAGGGAAGCTCAATGTCCATAGGCCTAGCAAATCCATACCTTGGATACTTCACAATATTTTGATGTTGCGGACCTGATGGAGATCAGTGATGATGAACCAGAAAAAGAGGATCAGTCATGACCCCCCCACTAGCCACCACCACCACCACCACAACAACCACCATTGCTACTAATATTATTTCTCCACTCCCTCCACCTCCATCTTCATTTCCTCCACAATGTCTATTTTTTGGATTAGCTTCACCATCTCACACCCTTGATCAGTACCCAACCATCACTAACCCTGAGAAGCTCTCAGAAGCAGCTAAGTGCTTGATGATCGGCCTATCCGAAGCAAGCTACCACATGCATTGGTTGATATGCCAGCACCAAGTGCTCGAGAATAAGGTCCAGTACCAAGACCGAGAGATGGCGCAACAACAAAAGCTGGCCAAAGAAAAAGAAAAAGAAACAAATGAAATCAGATCCATGATGGTTCCACATTAGAAGAAGTCCAACAGCAAGCGGGACTTTTAATGTCGCAGGGCCTAAATGTCAAGTTAGTGAATAAAGTTGGGTTTCCCTCCAATTTGGATGGTCCCATGGACCAATAGGATTCAGAGGCCAGGATCCTCCTCTCTACTATAAAAAGGGACCAACTCGAGTTCCTACACATGTTCATTTCCTCATTTCAATAAAGCAGATTGGTCATGTCCTTGCTCTCTATCACTTTTCCTCCATCTCTCATGCTTTCTTTGGTTTTTGCTAATTGTTAGATCTGAATGTTATTGGGATTGTATGTTATTATACTTTTTATGAGGGAGAAAGGGAGAGAGAGAAAGAGTAAGCTATCTTTGTTGTGGATGCATAGTGTTAATGGATGTGTAGTGTTAATGGTTAGAGTTAATGGATGTTAGAGTTAGATTTGGATCCTCCATTCATGTTGAAATATGAACTATACTATCGCTCTCATGGAAACGAACCTACGCGTGACAGCTAACTTTCTCTCTTTGATGCTAGATTGACTAGATCTTGGATTCAGGTTTGGCAAGGAAAGAAACCCACTACATTGATCTAAGATTGAGCTAGAATTGGTTGCATTGCTTGTAAATGCATGTAGCTGAGTGAACGTAACCATTTCATCCCACTGACAGGCTGGGAATACACGTTGCAAACTGAGACATACTTCTACCTGGGAACCGTTCTAAGTAAGAAGACTTAACTGTAAGAACTGGCTGCTGGAAACGGGCAGAAACACCCAGTTCCCAGAGCGGTAACCACTTGAAGTAACAAAGAAGAAGAAAAACCGTGTTCACAGATTCAGCTGGAATCTGTGAACATTGGTGTAAAAGTTTCCAAATTTGAGTTATTGTATAAGCAAGTTGAGTCGACATAAGCAAGTTCCTTTAGTTCATCATTGGAAAAGTGCCAAAAGAGTGCCTAGATACATCTCTTCTACTAGATTTTTTGGCATTGCTCCTGGTGCACCTGGTTCCGATATTGATCGAAGGCCGATTGATAGCCCAAGAGTGTTTGCTTGAACAGCTGCACCTGCTGGGTCAGATAATTTGCCTCATGTTGGGTGATTGCGGGCGTGTGGTTGGGCTCGCCACTCTGTTCTTTTTTGCTGGAGGGCTGCTACCTCTACTCCTGGGCACTGATTATTTGTCTCAGCCACTTGTAGTTGGGCCTGGAGCAAGGGTGCTGAAGTCGTGGCTTCTTGGACCTTGGTAGCTGTATCCACCATCGACTTGTATAGAACCTTAATGTAGGCCAGAAGGGTTGTCTCATTTTTCTCAAACTTCAAGACCATGGCCTTCTCGGCTTGGATGTGCTGTTGTGCCAATGTTCTTGTTGGATTTGTGCCAGCTTGGCACGCAGCTTGGTGTTGTTGGTTGCCAATCAATGACGCGGCAGTCCAGTTTGGTTTTAGTATCTATCAGGTCCTTGAGCAGGGTGCCCAACTACTGGTAGGTCGTCGTGACATCTTGTGGAGTGGCCGGTGCATAGATATTGGCTGGGCCTGGTTGTTGTGCAGCCCCTTATTCGTTGTCGTCGTCATGCTCAATGAGAATTTCTGGTGGAATCAAATCCTCCAATGCGGTTGGATTTGCACACGGAGGAGAGGAGATGAAAACTATGGTTTGGAATGCGTCATCGTCTAATTGTTTATCATACTCTACACTCTGAATGAAATGAGCAAAGGGGGAATGGGGGTAATGGCAGATGTGTGGATGGGGAGAGGGATGGGTTGTTCAAAGGAGAAGACCATTTGAGTTGCACAAATGACAATAAGTATCAACCATCTATCTCTTTGTAGTATGATTGTTGGCACATATCGCACACCAAAAATTTTCTCTGCTAGGAAAAACTTTGAACATCTTCTCAGCACCTTTGTCGATCTTAGCATGATGTTCTTCCAAGGCTTTCAGCTTTGCATCAAATCGTACTTGTATCTTATCCAACTGCAGCTGTTACTCAGTGGCCAAGTTTTTCAAACTTGTTCATTATTAACTTCGTTGTCGCATTGATATTATTTGATGCAACCGTAGTGTAAGTTGTGGTCGTTTGTCCTGTGGTATACGAAAACATTCCAATATACTTATCACCATAATGATTAACTTTGATATCAACCGTATCCTCAAAAATAGTTACAAGAAGATCCCCCAAGAACCATATTGCTACCCACAAAGTTTACAATTGGAAGAAATCGTTTATCTGATCGATTTCAAAGCTATAGAAGTTCACATATATGACAACATTTCACAACACTTGCAATTGTGAATCTCAAAAAGCATCAAGGACTAGTATTCAATTTCTCAAATGAAGAACATAATTTGCAACCAAGACAAAAGCTAAAGTAAACGGAATAAGCATGCAAGCAAAGCCATCTCTTAGCAATTAAAACTTTGAAATACGTAGTAACAAGAGCCCATATCATAATAGTAACAAATTGATCAATAGATACGTTATGTTTCCATTACACATATATGCTTTCTTTTTAATGGAAGGCCAAGAGCACAAACCATTCTCACTTTATATCCAAGGAAAATAAGTTTGTTGTTGGCCCAAAAATGTTGTTTATTCATGAGGCCTAGTATAGTGGGAAAAAAAACCTTGTAAACTCCATTGAGATTCACGAGCTCATGTGTTCCAAATGTCCATATATATATATATATATATATATATATATATATATATATATATTGAATATGAAATTGTTCCTAATAGTATTGTCTATAGGTAGCAACAAATAATTTATCATGGTTCATAAAGGCCCCAAAAGACACAATGCAAGCCCAATATACAAAACCATGTTATCCTTATATTGCACCACCACATAATATTCAGTTATGAAGTGGCATATCCCAACATAAGTGGACACATGGTAGTATTTCAATTTAGAATTGATAATGCCACTCAACATGGATAATCATAGGGCAAAGCCAGGTTTGTATTATTATGTTATGTCACTATTCTTGTCTACTGCCAATTTTGTCAAATTTTTTGTAAGAGGAGAGAGAGAGAGAGAGAGAGAGAGAGAGAGAGAGAGAGAGAGAGAGAGAGAGAGAGAGAGAGAGAGAGAGAGAGAGAGAGAGAGAGAGAGAGAGAGAGAGAGAGAGAGACGTGTGTTTTGCTTTCAACAACAAAATGTAGTTATGGCATGTGTGTGATTTTCATTAATAAGCCCAACTATACCACCCAAACATTTAACTCAATTTGCATTTCTACAAGAAGTGCACAAGGTTGCACTACTAAAGCACAAAGGGTCTATGTTTCACCCAAAGACTCCCATGTCCAAGTGCACACCAAATCAAAGTCCAAGGGCATAAAGGTAGTCTAAAAAAACACCAAATATATACAAAACTCCTAGAATTCTTCATTCTCATTTTCAAATGTATTTATTATGTCAAACCTTAAAAACAAACAATGCCTTACTACATATGGCAAAACGTGTTTTTTATTGTTACATTTTTGTCATAATGAATTATGTGTCCCTTGTCAAATGCTAATGTTTCTATAAAACTTTCGGGATATTCTTCGCCTCATGTAACAAGGGCCCAGTGACCGGGACTCCATTTGCATCACTTTTTAATGCATTTGAAACTAATGTAAACTCAAAATTGTGCTAGAAAAGTTTCATGGATTGCCGAATTTCAATCAAGTGAAGCATTTTGGCACACGACCAATAGATGTTGTTTGCCAAAGACATGATGGCAATTATTTCAGTGTTGGGATCCAATGTGCAAGTTCTACATAGGTACTTTTGTGGATTGCAATCACCAAGGTCAACTTGAAATTGCTCTCTATATGTGCAAGTATTCATTCGAAAATGTCACATCTAATAAAAAAAAACCCAATAATATGATCAACGTATGCTTCATCATTATTGTGTCCCACCAAGTTACTCATTATTCACTTAGTTCCATGATACAGAAATTGCACCCCTCATACAATAATATCATAGCTCAAAATTGACATCTACTATAATTTGATTGTTAATGACAAAGAAAATCTTCTAAAACACAAGCTATATAACTCACAATAATATTTACAAACGTGTATAGAAGAGGAAATTCCATAACTGCTCTTCAGAGTCAAATAGATGAGCCAATGTGTGATCCTTGCATTGAAAAACTACCAAGTAAAGAAGTAAAACTCAAAGCGATAAGAATCAAATCAATTATTTGGCCCATTATGCCTGAGACTTACAATCATTTTGGGCTACTAAAGTACTTGTTGAGGCCTGGCATTATTTCTGGTTTTGCATCACTAACATATCTTCGCAAAGCATTATCATGGTAGCGTTTACCCTCCTTGTAATTGTCAAGTACACCAGCTGCTCGATCGTCCTTGTTTATTCTTCATGCCAACAATTCACGTACTAGCTTAGGAAGGGCAACCACACATCTTGAAGCCAAAAAAACATCTAAACAAAGTTGATATCTAATCAAAACCAAGCATCATTGACCATGTTGAAGTCTAAGTGAGTACCCAAATATACCCAAACCATTTTTGCAATATTTGACATTCAAGAGTTCACCCATGTAAGACCAAACTATCTATGTGCTTAGAATTGCTCACATTATCGACATGCAAAAATAGATCCGATTAAAGTGGGCATGATTGAAGAAACTCCAATGTGGTTGTGTTGTATTTCCAAAGTAACAAGTACAGAATTTATTTGCAAATAAGATTAGTATCATGTGGCCTCCTAAGCCGACGCACAAGACAAACTTCAAAGCCAAGAAGCTTAAAAAATTGCTTTATTAGGCATTTGTGTTCTTTGGGCTAGGCCTTGATATAGTGGTCCCAAAGCATGGATGATGGATTTTGCACATTTGTAACTCTTTCTTTCTTGCTTCATTTCTTATGTAAGGAATTACATTTTTAAATTGTGTAGATCCTATAGCACAATATAATACATGTTTCTAAAAGAATAAGTAAATGTTTACCATGTTTAAATCTTGAGATGTTTTACCATCCCCCAAAGGTTACCTAACACAAGTGAACAAGACACCACATTCCATCTTGGTTTAGATAAGAATCGTAGAGTATAGTAGTTATGATAAACATCATAGATTTTAGTAACAATGAAACAAAGAATGACAAAATGTTAAGCAAATCTAGCAATTTCCCATAAAGAATTGCAAATTAGCAACACAAAGCATCATAAGCTAGAACCCTACGAGTGATAGGAAAGATGAGTTCTCCCATGCGCTGAGCCCAAATGAGTGTACATAGGTTATACTTATACCCATAGGAAACTCTAAAATGGAACCTTCTAGAATAGCAATCCTAAAGTAGGTCTAAGGGGGCGTAAAAGTGCACCCTCCAAGGGGGTCTACGCCCAATCTGAAGAAGCCCCAATCCAAGGCCATATGTCAATGATAGGGGAATCAACCTAGTCCAAGTAGAATAAACAACTTAGGCCTTTTACGCCTACACATAAATAAAATAAGTGTAGCTAATTGTGGGTAATAATCACCAAGTAATTTCAAATGAATGCAAGGCCCATAGTTCACGTCGTATGCAAGGTATAGACCTAGTACACCAGTAGTCCATAACTCTCCCCATCTCTAGAAACTATTGTCCCCATGAGGACCGCCCAAGGAATATGCTTACAAGGACATTTGAAACGACATTGTGGAGCCAAACCACCCAACCAACAAGAACCTCGAGAATACTCAACCTAGGCTTCACCCTCGTGCCACAACATGTGAATGCCCCTCATGAGAGAGGAAATAGGTAACCAAAGCTTGAAAGCTAGTAATATCCTAGGATATATAGACCCCATAAGCATGTGCATTGCCCATGCAACCCCATACTGACTAGACTTTGTTGGATTATTATCCTTGTCATACTAATCCGATTTTTAATATACATCCATTCATTTACCTAGTTGCTGCAGTTTTACTCGCGTTATTGCACAGTTTGCAGATTTACAAGGGAAAAATTAACAGTCGATTCAATAACGAATCGATAACGACAACGACAAGGTTTGACATTGACATTCATAATGAACCGATAATGACATCGACAAATAATTATCGAGTGACTATCGAATAGGGGGTTGAATAATATTTGTCGAAGGTTTATGGTCTACTTACGATCTCTCACGTGTGACTATGAGCTCATGGACTTTCACGTCTACTTACGGGCTCTTACATCTACTTATGGCCACTTACGCTTGCGTTGACTTTCACTGGCTTGCTTCTTTCGACTACTTACAAGCCTTTATGCTTGCTTATGGACCTTCACTCGTTATGACTATTTACAGAATCTTACAATTACGAGTTCCCAACTAGATAAGTGACAGCAGAACATGGCTAAGTGCCAATTGCAATCTACAACTCAATATGGCTAAGTGCCATTTGCAAATCAACGACCAAACAACTATCTTGAACCATCATTTGGACAAGCCCATGCGGCATTCCTAACTAGTATAAATAGTCGATCATTTTCTCAAGCTAAGCACTTGGAATCGATCAAGTCAATTGATTCAATAACTCAATTTATGATAGTATTGTTAGCATTATTTCCCTACTTATTAGCAAAAGTGTATCAGACAAAGAGAATTAGTATTCAGAGCTGTTTCGAGTACACAGTAGCATCCACTATTGTTTTGTGCTCGTAATTTATCTAATTTGTACACGCTACTTACTAAATTCAATCCTACGATTTTATCGCATTCAATATCAGGTCAAAATGAGTGTATGATTTTCCAACAAATTGTTATCTTATTTCATTCTCTTGTCTGAGCATCAACACTTACGCATATCAATACTTCATTGTTTATGTTTGTCTACGAAATTAATTTCATAGATTCTGATGATTTTAAAATTAGAATCAAGTAGAATCAAATGTGACTTTCGTCGTGATAGTATGGTTTGAATTTAATAGGCATAGTCATGCATTGAAGAAGGATCATTCCGTAGAGCCCAACTTTGCATCTACTGAATGCAGGTTTCTTTGTTGTGTCGGTCTTCTTTCCTTTTTCCAGCTAACTTAACTCTAGTTCCAACTAATACCTACATCCTCACAAACAATAAATTACCAAATTGGCCTTCAATAGAATATTGAGGTATAATAAATAACCTCAACTTTGCGCTCAATAGCAGACTTATACCTCTGTTGAATTTGTTGCAAGTGAATAGTAGCACGGGCAATAATTTCACAAGAACCAAAAAGATCATAGAATATAGTAATAGGTGCATCATCATCTGAAACAACTTAACTTGGTAGATTCGACAAATATCCATGAGCCAGCAAAACAAGAAACACACCAATGCTAGCATTGATAGAACAATTAAAACTATAATCAACCAAGCATCAATGTTGATCTCAACAGTGAGACCAGTGGGAGAAACATAATGGCATACATAATCTTGCAACAGTTAGGGATCTCAATCTAACCATCAACAAATTAATGGCAAGCAATACCCATAAGTAGCTTGACATCCAAAATATGCAGTAACTCCATATATTAGAAGTCAACTTGGTATCTCACCCAGTGAAAATTGATCATGGAAGACCATGTAAATGGAATATCTCAAAACAAAATGTGACCACAATGCTTTGCAAAAAAAAAACTGATGACTGGTATAAAATGATCTTATTGGTATCAAGGGGTTTGGCATTTTGAGAGTAAATCTTTTGCAAGTTTTGTGTATTCACTATCCATAACCAATCCACATTCTCCACATTGATGCCAAGCTGAATTTTTCCTAAGCTTGATATCCATTTTGGCATGTACGAGTATAAAGATTTATTTTTGGAGTTACCAATGACCCCCGTACAATGACATTGTTCATTTTGACCCTAAAAGTCTTCGCTCTATCCATGCATGGCCTATACCCATTGATGTTCATGATGCATATGTTTCTTGGCCTTGCCATCCATCTCTGCAAGCTCGTTCCCAGTTTGCTACCATTAAATCTCTCTTACATGCCTTGGTGAAGAAAGATGTTTATGTTGTGTGGACTCTTGATTGCCAAACTACTTCTGGTACCCTCAGGACCCTACTTACTTTGCACTTGTCTTTTATCTTTTTATTGTTGAGAGTTGTTGGGAGAGAGGGAGGAAGAATAAATGACGAACACAGACGAGAAACGAACTCGAACAAGAAACAAACGAGAAGCGAACTCAAATAGAAAATGTTTGTGCGCAGCGGAATGAATTATTTGACTCTCCGTAAGCATGACTACGCCTATCAGAATGAAGAGAACTTTAGTCATAGAAATCACAGTCATTCTAGATTACGTAGCCAAACATTTAATGGATGGAGCGCTAGAATAATAATTTGTCGCAAATTGCAAGACAAATTATCATCGCGAATGATTCGCGAAGAGCTAGACTGTGCTCGACTGATAATTAGTCGCCAATTATTCGCGAAAGACAAGACTAAAAGTTGATCGTCTATTACCAGAAAGAGCAACTAGAAAGATTAGACAAAATGAAGAACAAGCATAGCAATATTAACACAGATCTGAATACAAAACAAAGAGTTGTATCAGATTAAGTATATCATGTATACAAGTTAATAATGTGGCAGAGCACAATACAATAGCGGACGAAACCACGTGCCCTACAAAGCTTATTTTGTTTGTAATGAGGAATGAAACCTCTTCTCTTAGTCTCTTCTTCACTCACTTGATCGATCATCATCATCCAAAAATTACGTAGATGGTATCCAATATATATACATAATGTTACAGGTGTGCAGATGCGAAAGTACAGAGCGGATGTGTTGTCTGTAGGAGATCATGGGTGGCTGCAATCGTTGTCCAATCTGTTAGCGCAACTGGATGGGGTGAGCGTGAAAAGGATGCGACGTCAGCCAGTACTGAAGTGAATGTTGGTGATGACGCAAAAGTGTGTCACTCTTACAAATGGCCTTAGGATAAGATTTACAGGGTGCCTTATCTATTAGGGCACCTTTGGCATTCAGTAAGGTAGTGTCCCCTTTTTGCCTGTCACCATGACCTGTGTAAGAAAATGCAAACTGCGTATAGATAATAGCTTCACGAGAACATGCCCAATCATGATGGTGTGGTAGTTACCAGGAATTACTCTCTCTCTCTCTCTCTCTCTCTCTCTCTCTCTCTCTCTCTCTCTCTCTCTCTCTCTCTCTCTCTCTCTCTCTCTCTCTCTCTCTCTCTCTCTCTCTCTCTCTCTCTCTCTCTCTCTCTCTTAGAAAAATATGCAGCATGAATGGAGGCAGATTAAAATTGGGATTAAGGAGAGTCGGAGGAGTAAATCCAACACCCCCCCTTAATCTGGATCGTGAATGCCTTGATCTTCAGACTTAGCAATTCACAAAATCTATTGTGTGCATTAACACTGAGTGCTTTCGTAAAGATGTCTGCAACCATGTCCTGCGTTCTGCAGTACGTCAAGCTCACATCTCTATCAAGAACCTTGCCCCTGATGTAGATAAAATCCTATCTCAATGTGCTTACTCCTAGAACGAAATCTAGGGTTGGCCGATAAGGCAATAGCACTTTGGTTATCACAAAACAAAATTTTAGGGCTATATTGATACAAATTGATGTCTGACAACAAATTTCTCAACCAAAACGCTTCCTTAATAGATTGAGAAGCAGCAATATATTTTTCTTCAGTAGAAAAAAGTGCGATAGAGGTTTGTCTACAACTGTTCCACGAAATAGGACCGCCATTGAAGAAGAATATAAATCCAGATGTGGACTTACGATGGTCTGCATCTCCTCCCCAACTTGCATCAGAATATCCATTGAGTTGATGAAGATTGTCGTTGCTGACATCTCCATAGCAAATGCACTGGTCCATGGTAGCTCGAATATATCTCATGACTCGAATAAGAGCCTTCCAATGGGTAATTCCAAGATTAGCCATGTATTGGCTGAGTGAGCTGACAGCAAAGAGAAATTTGGCCTTGTACAAACCATTGTGTACATGAGAGATCCGAGTATCGATCGATACGGGTATTCTCTCATCTGCTCCTCTTCTTGTTTTGTCTGGGGACATTGGTCCTTTGACAAATGCAGGCCTGGATCCATTGGTGAGTGAGCTAATTTACAATTCATCAAATTGTATCTATTAAGAACATTATGAAGATACCTTTGTTAAATGATGTAAATCAGTCGATTTGCTCTGTCTCTGTGGATTTGAGTTCCAAGACAGAAGTGAGCTTCGCCCAGATCAGTCATGTCAAATTCTGAGAACAGCATCTGTTGTAAATCAGTCGATTTGCTCTGTCTCTGTGGATTTGAGTTCCAAGACAAAAGTGAGCTTCGCCCAGATCATTCATGTCGAATTCTGAGAACAGCATCTATTTTGAATCCTTGAAGATATTGGCATTGTTGCTGAAGAGCAACGTATCATCAACATACAAGGTGATGATAATGAAGGATTGCTGCACTGACTTTAAATAAACATTGCAATCAACAGGGCTTGGTTTAAATCCTTGTTCAATGAAGAATGTGTTGATACTCTGAAACCAAGCTCTGGCAGACTGTTTCAAGCCATACAGTGCTTTATGGAGTTTACAAACATGATTCTTCATGCCTTCCAGAACGTATCCTTCGGGCTGGATCATGTAGATATCTTCTTGTATAACTCCATTCAGATAGGTTGTTTGTACATCGAGTTGATGTACTTCGAGGTCGGCAGCTGCAGCATAAGACAGGAGCATTCGGATCGACGAATGTTTGACAACTGGACTAAAAGTCTCACTGTAGTCGACATTCGGGATTTGGGTAAATCCTCGTGCTACCAGTCTAGACTTCCTTCGATCAATCGCTCCATTGGCGTTATATTTTATCTTAAAGATCCATTTGAATCATCCTTCCAGTCTCCTTTTCTGCATGCTCCTTGAAGATTCTGAAGCAGTTGAAGGCTTCTGATTTCTTCTTTATGGAGTATACCATCTTCTTCTCAAGAATTCGTCAATAAAGGTTATAAAATACTTGGCTTCCTTCAGCGAAGGATTTTTTATAGGGCCACAAACATCTGAATGTACAACATCTAGCAATCCTCTAGCAACATGCTAATGGCTTGACTTAAATGGCTTCCTAGTCTGTTTTCCAACTAGACAGTCTTGACAGACAGGTAGCTCAACTATTTCGCGAGGATAGTCGAGATCAAAAACAATAGATTGTCTAGACATTCGTTGTACAGCAGCATAATTTAAATGACCAAGTCTATAATGCCACAGTAAACCTTTATTTGATTGAATTGAAGTACTGAGAGTCTGACTAGAGGCAGAAAAGCAATGACTTAATTTACACACGTATCCATGCCTCTTTCTGAGTGCTAGGATCTTGCCTGTCGTATCAACTACTTTACATTGATCACGTTCGAATTCTACTCTATGTCCTAGTTTTGTGATTCTGCTTACAGAGAGCGGATTCGTGGATAACTTAGGTACATACAGAACTTTGGAAAATAGCCTAGATTGATCATTTGAAAAGCATAATCTTACAATTCCTTCACCTTCAATAGCTTGTGTGCTATTGTCGCCAAGGTAAACGAATTTTTGGGTACTATAAGGTGTATAGGACTCGAAACAGCCAATCAGGCCAGTCATGTGCTGAGTGGCTCCGGAATCCAGGAACCAAAAACTGTCACCAGATGCTCCTTGATGGTTGGTCACGAAGACATCATGATCCATTTCTTGAATGGGCTGTGGAGCTTCTGCAGCTGCATTTGCCACTTGATTCGACTGCCCTTTGTTGTTGTTCTTTGCTTGAAGTATTCGACAGTCTTGTATTTCGTGGTTGTTTCGTTTGCAGTATCTGCAGAACAGCTTCTTCTTTGTCTGCGGATTCGACTATTCCTTGTGCTAAGCTGGTTTCTGATCTAGCTTTGATAGCTTCGGGCCTCTCTTCTTCTTCTATTTTATCGTGCCCTTGTTGGTGTACAAGGCGTGAGAATCAGTTGAGAAACTTGAGGCTTCGTTCCTTCACGTGTCTTTCTGCAACAACATAGTGATGACTGTCAAAAGAGTCAACTTTGGATGAGTCGTGATGATCATCACCCAACTGTCATAAGAACTTGGCAAGCTTGTAAGCAGTTGCATCACTGCGTCTTGATAGTCTATGACAAATCCGACAGTGGCCATTTGCCTTAGTAAGTTCTTGAATTGATTAATGTGATTCTGCAAAGAATCACCATTCGTCATCTTGAGGGAGTAGAATTTCTTCCTGAGATGTAGCTTAGAAGCTACATCTTGCACTTCGTATAGCGTGCTCAAGATGTCCCAGACTTCTTTCGATGTTTGAGCCTCATATACATGGCCGATCTGTGTATCTGTGATGTTGAGGATGATCAGCGTGAAAGCTTTTTCATCCTTCAGCTTCCATCTGGCGATTGTCGCGCCGTCCGCTTCGGGTTTCCCTTCTGCACCTGTAACAACGTCGTACAATTCTTTTGCCATTAGTACAGTCTTCATCTTAAATTTCCACAGATGGTAATTGGCTCCATCAAGCTTGTCCATGAGAGGGCTGGCTTTCCCTTGGGAATCCAAGTGGAAGAATTAGTCTAAGTGATAGGAGAAACTATCAGTGACTTAAGAATGAAAATCTGATACTGAAAAATACAGAACAAGAAAACAATTACTCTATCGGCTAGTAGAGTCTTGTATTGTGGGAGCTAATCAAGCTATAAAGATTGCTCTGATACCATGTTGGGAGAGAGGGATGAAGAATAAATGACGAACACGAACGAGAAACGAACTCGAACAAGAAACGAACGAGAAGCGAACTCGAACAGAAAATCTTCGTGCGCAGCGGAATGAATTATTTGACTCTCTCCGTAAGCATGACTATGCCTATCAGAATGAAGAGAACTTTAGTCATAGAAATCACAGTCATTCTAGATTATGTAGCCAAACATTTAATGGATGAAGCGCTAGATGAATAATTTGTCGCGAATTGCAAGACAAATTATTTGTCGCGAATGATTCACGAAGAGCTAGACTATGCTCGACTGATAATTAGTCGCCAATTATTCGCGAAAGACAAGACTAAAAGTTGATCATCTATTACCAGAAAGAGCAACTAGAAAGATCAGACAAAATGAAGAACAAGCATAGCAATATTAACACAGATCTGAATGCAGAACAAAGAGCTGTATCAGATTAAGTATATCATGTATACAAGTTAATACTGCGGCAGAGCACAATACAATAGCGGACAAAACCGAGTGCCCTACGGAGCTTATTTTGTCTATAATGAGGAATGAAACCTCTTCTCTTAGTCTCTTCTTCACTCACTTGATCATCCCATCATCATCATCCAAAAAATACGTAGATAGTATCCAATATATATACATAATATTACAGGTGTGCAGATGCGAAAGTACAAAGTGGATGTGTTGTTTGTAGGAGATCATGGGTGGCTACAATCGTTGTCCAATCTGTTAGCGCAACTGCATGGGGTGAGCGTGAAAAGGGTGCGACGTCAGCCAGTACTGACGTGAACGTAAGTGATGATGCAAAAGTGTGTCACTCTTACAAATGGCCTTAGGATAAGATTTACAGAGTGCCTTAGGGCACCTTTGGCATTCAGTAAGGTAGTGTCCCCTTTTCGCCTGTGACCATGACCTATGTAAGAACACAGTGTCGCGATTCATTCGCCTTTTCTTCGTCTGTGCGAATTTGCGTGTAGAAAATGTAGACTGCGTGACAACGTTAGAAAAATATGCAGCATGAATGGAGGTATATGAAAATTGGGATTTAGGAGAGTAGGAGGAGTAAATCCAACAAGAGTGATGATAGTTCCAAGTGTTTAGGATTCTTGCTACACCAGAAACTTAGTGCTATGTTATTGCTTAGTAATGTTAGCACCTTCATTCCTATAAAGAATATTATTCTACTCATGAGAGGTTCTTGCCATTATATTATTTTGAAGAGGTGGTGCCATCACATGTATTGAGTTCTTTGACACCAGTCTCTCTGCTATATTTTCACCCAGAAGGGACTTAGCGATTGCTAGTATCTATTCCTTCTTGCAACTGGAGATATTTTTATGGACTTGATCCTTGGCTTACACATGGCCATGACTCTTGTTTTACTCGCAAAATGCCAAACCCACCTTCCATGTGACTCTACACTTGACTCCTCTCAGTCTGCAGGTGCTATGCTCAACTTGCTCATACTACTTGGGTCAATAAGCCAGTTCCATGACATATACGCCTTCCTTCACATGCACATCACAAACCGTAATTTTATTGCTTATAGTCAACACAAGCAACACTCAACTCCTTCATCAGTAGCCAAATCCTTGCTCAAGTTTGAGCCACTCTAGTTGATACCACTAAGCTATATGGCTCTGTAACACATGATGTATAAGTAGCGACTGCACAAAGCATCATTCTGGCAATGATCCACTAGGGAATAATTATGGCTATGCCATCAAGTAAGACTAACATGAGAAGGAATCCAACAGAGAATATGCCACCAAGTAGCCACATGGTCGTCCAAGTGTAATGCAACTAGTGGATGCATTGTATGTTTATCTTGCTAAACATACGAAAGTGAGTCTCAAGCTTAGAAAACCAATTCTCGAGTTCATTTCCATCGAGAGACGTAAAGTTGTACCTTATCCTTAAATTCCCAAGTCACCAATAGGGAAGAAAAAAACTAGTCATAGTAATTGGTGGTGTGAAAGAATCAAGAGTTCTAATACCTGAAATAAAGCTAAAAGGTGCCAAGAGTAATGCAACTTGTGCAAATAATGACGGCAACTGAGTAATCAAAGCACCACCAATAGAAAGAAACTTTGAAAGTGGGACTGCCATATGAGACTATACAAGATCACTCAAGGAACCTTGGTAAGAGGGTCCTCATCAAGGAACCTTGGTAAGGAGGGTCCTCATCCAAGAATGAGGTAGATGTTTGAAGAGCTTTCTACCACCTTACCTAACAAATGAAAGAGATGGCACAAGTATATAGAAAGAATGTGTGTTTTGTATGGGTGAATAGACTTAATCCATGATCGCCCTTACATATCAACTAGTTAAGCTGGACCCTGAGTTTTTTGGCACATGGATTGAATCCTATTATTTCTACAACTTGGATTGAATTAATCTAATCAAATTGGCCGATGACCTTCAATTTGTACATAACTGCACGGAACCCGCGATTCTCAGAACCGTGGCCGTACCACGGTTTGTGGTATGGTTCCTCTGATTAATTAATTGATAGATTAATTTTCATTTTCTCCCAAAACCCCTCCTAAGGCATTTTTGGTCCTCATTTCACAGATTTCACAAATGGTCCTCAGATTTCACATATTTTTGGCATTACATAGATTTTACAGATTCAAATGATCTCACATATGATTTCACAGATTTTTGGCATTACACATATTTCACAAATTCAAATGATTTCACATATTCAAATGATTTCACAAGTTTCACAGATTTTTTTGGCCTGTTTTTTGCATATTTTTGGACTATTTTTTTGGGGGTGGCAAACTAAAAAACAATTAATTAATTTATTTATTGGACAGTTCACCACGGTTCAACCTTAATTTTTTGGTAAACCCCATAATTCACTGTACGGTTCTGAGAACCGTGATGAACCGTCCACGGTTCTCAAATTCTATGCTTGATAGCAAATATTTAGAAAGCATAAGCCCTCATATTATTTTTCAACATAAGCAACTACCTTACATTAACTAGGCCTAACCTATCAAGTAATGAACTTTACAATTCAAATGGGCCTCACGTTACATTAGAAACATATAGAGAAATGTTGGAGGCAGAATAAGGCCCACAACTTGATCCTTGATTTCCAGCATCTTTGTTTTTTTGTTCAACCACTATCCGAGAGAGAGAGAGAGAGAGAGAGAGAGAGAGAGAGAGAGAGAGAGAGAGAGAGAGAGAGAGAGAGAGAGAGAGAGAGAGAGAGAGAGAGAGAGAGAGAGAGAGAGAGAGAGAGAGAGAGAGAGAACCTGACATCCGGATTGGCAGCAAGATTACGAGCCATGACAAAGCCACATAATCCTACAGCTGAGCCAATCGCCATAAAAAGTGGATAGACCTGCAACAGTAATTCCAATTAGCGTACATCGACATATCCATGACTTTAACTTCTACAAAATTACAAATCATTTCAACCTTATAGTGTAAGTGTGAATGTTTATGGAAAAATATGATATATCTTACTATGAAAATTACATAGTAAAAATTTTGTGAAGTGTTGTAGTAACTCACCAAACACCTCAACTGTAAAAACAATAATTTACTGGTTCAGATCTCAAGAATGAAACTAGTTACACATTTGGCATTTTCCACATAAGCCAGCATATTGCCAATTTTCCTATACAATTACAATGCAAGAGGTAGAACTTGAACGTTACTTGAATTTGAAGCAAATGAAGTCTTTGTCACCTTCTTCACTTCAAGGATTAGTCACTCTTCTGACTACATGAACCTTGATAGTCAGCTATGACATGTTTTACATAAAGGCCAAGACCATCACTCAAACCTTATTTACACTTTACAATTGGCCCTCATGGAGCACTTCATCTCTTTAATCTTCGAAAACGGACCGCTTGGATGATAAGCTTCATGAGGTTTTCAATGTCGAAAACAAGTGGGGCTTTAGCCTCGTGTAAATGACCGGTTGCACTCTGTAGTTGGTTGTCTTGGTCTGTAGTTGGCGATTTGATCTTTTCCTTCGGGATAAAATTTTCTTATTGAAGGGTTTCAACTTGGTCCACCACTTCGCGTAGCATTGTCTTTTCAAATTCATCAACCTACTTCCTTTGTAAATCCTCCCAAACCTATAAATTAATGCGACACTTTCCTTGAACAACATAAGCTCTTTGTGCCTCTTCTGCTTCAATTCTCCATACGGTTGTCTCACAAGTTTGATATAGGTATACCTTGTTCCTTCACTTCATACTAGTGTTTTGAGTCTGCATCTGTTGTTGAGTTGCCTTTGTACATATAAGGTTCTGCTATAATAAGTTTGTTGCTTGCAGCATATATTATCATGTTTTTTTACTGCGACTCATCAAGCTTTTGTGGCATCTCAGCATGTACACTTGATTTGGCGTGTATAATTTCAGCTCCAAAATTTCAGTTGTGCTTGCATCAAATGCTCGCTGCAAATCTTGCTTCTAAGCAACTAGGTAGTCTGTTGCCTCTGTAGGTCTTGCTTTCTTAGCAACTACTTTAGCATTTCTCTTCTTTTGGTAGGTTTGCTTTTGTAGGCTCTCATTATCGCTCTCTCACTGCTTCAAGCTCAACTTTCTGTCTCAATATAGTTTGTCTTTATCAGCCCCTTCATCATAGATCTTTGCTCTACTACCCCTGGGACATTGTATTTCTCTCAGCTTTTGGTCATTAATTTGTCTCCGGCTGAGAACAAAATTCTCTATGCCAAAGGCACAAGCATCATGGTACTGCAAGCTGATTTTCGAGGCTATAGGGACTTGTCTTTTGGATTGACACCACTAACATGGGAAGTTTAACTAAGAAAGGAAATTGCGAACAACAATACCAATGTAGCTTTGGTAGTATAAAACTTTAAGTTTCAATGTTGTTTTAGAGAGGTGTTACGGATATGCAATTCATACTTCTCTAAGTACATTTCTATGGGTACCTGCTCACCTTAAAGACTCATTATTGAGTTTCCTTGTTTTGGATAAGGCCATTTTAGTAGATAAGATTGAATGCCCTAAACTGGGCACTCCACAAGAGGTTGTAGATGCAACCTTCTAGATGATTGCTAAATTGGTATATATGAAGGCCAAAGACAATTATTTCTCATATTTCTTGAGTTTGTTTTCATGAATTCCTAGTAGGAGAAGAAACTTCCTGGTTTTATTATTAAAAGATGGGAAAACCCATCAGAGTACAAAGGAATGCATGCTGAAAGCGTAAAGCCTCCATAAGGCGAATTGGAATACTGTACAACAAAAAAAAAGCAACAATCTCGCAGAGTATCTACATAAAGCCTACTGCTTGGTGTAAGTCGCTAGTTAAGACAGTTGGAAGTTTAGGTAGTGCAGGAAGTTGTGAAGCAGCCATTCCTGCAACTATGGCACGTCGAAGTATTGCAAGTGCCTGAGTGCGTTGTAAAGTCATAGAAACTCGTTGACGATAATAAGCTGTAATGATAGATAAAGGTGAGGCACCACGTCCTTGGAGTTTCGCTGCAAAACCTACACAAGATGATAGAAAATCATCGAATTGCTTATGCAGGCACCCATATGTTTCCAAAGCAAAAGGAATAAAGTCTTCTCCAGGAGTGCGAAGTGAATAATCTCGCTCTTTATCTAGAGCTGCATGAGAAGCAGCGTCACTCTAAGTAGTTGAAGCACGGCGAAGGAGGTCAGACCGCAAAGGATCGGCAACAACAACATCCCCAAGTGTGCGAATCCCCTCGCGCGAAAGAACAAGATCAACTCGGTGCCGACGCGACTGAGAATCAGACACAAGCAAGATGTGGGTCTACTCCCGGACAACATGAAAGTCGCACTCATGTGCAATAGATGCCAATACATCATGAATGGAATCATGAGTCACGGTGCGCTCTCTGCCAGAAGGGCAACGCATGAGATGAGTGCCAAAAGGATCAATAGGGTGACCACAGGAACATTTTGTCAAACCTGCCAACATTGGATGAGGAAGACCCAACCTAACCCGAAGAGCAGTGAGAAACAACTCTGAAGAAAGGCGCAAGTGTGGAACAACAGGGCATGCAACAAGCCAAGCACCAGCACCCAGGCCTGCACAAGACAAAAGGCGAGCCCAAGTCTCATCGAAAAGTGAATCACTGAGAAGCTAAGTGAAAGCATGTGAGTGGAAGCACTCCAAAAGATACTTCTGAAAATGAGCACGCTGATGGCTAAGCAAAGTCTCAAAGGAAGTCAAAGAGGGATGAGATCCTTGGTCGCATGAAGATGTTGTTGGAAAGGAAGAATGCATGTTTCCACATGAGCTACTGAATCAAGAAGAATGGGCTTGTTGTCCTGCTGAAACCGAGAGATAAGTGCAGAGGCAACAAGGGCCCAACTTCCCATAAAAGCAGCTGGAGCAATAGAAGCTATGCAAGAAAGACCAACACCTCCGGACGAAGCGGGAAGAGAGACTTGTCGCTTAACGAACTGACCATTGGGAATACGAAAGGATTCTGAACCCATCAAGCGACCCAAAATATCTGATAAAGTATTATCAAAATCTTGTAGCAAAGCCAAAACATCAGGAGAGGGAGGAACGCACCGTAGAATATAACTTGGCCGTTGAGCAAAGCATTGAGTGAGAATCCCTACAGCAACTTGAGCATTGCCAAGCTTTGGTAGCAAATCAGCGTGACGAAGATGTGCGCCCAAAGTGTCCGGCAAAGAGGAAGCCACAAAATCCGAGAAACCTATAGGAATACCAAGCGCTCGAATCCCATCAACCGGAGTATTGAAACTTGTAGGTAAAGGGAGCTCAAGAAGGAGGCCCTGAGGACACCAAGCAACGCACTTAGAGGGATTGACAGTGAGGCCCAAAGCCGAAAGTTGCTGAGAGAAATGTAGGAAAGCCGGAAAGACGTCATTAGCAGGTCCCACAACATGCGTGTCATCAGTAATAGAGGGAAATAAACAAGAAGGAAAAGCAGCAGAAGAAGCACGCAATGCCCAAAAGTGCGCCAAAGCAAAAAGAACACCACCCAAGGGATCACCTTGTCTGACACCATCAGCAGACGAGATAACCGAAACATCACCTTACCGAGAAGCATGACTGAAAAAAAGAGGCGCATCCATGGAATAAAAAGAGCGAACAAATGGGATGAGCTGAGTGAGAGGAACGTGAGCCACACGAAGAAATTGGCCCCTCGAGAAACAGAATTGAAAACATTTTTAACATCCACTTGAAGGACAATCCAATCTGGATGAAGATCCAAGGTAGCACGCAAAGCATGTATGACTGTCTCGCAACCGCCAGGAGTAGCACAACCAAACTGATGAGGAAATAGGTGGTCATGAAAACTATCAAGAAGCTGAAAATCAAGAGCCCTAGAAACCAATCTGTATAAAACCTCTCCAACAGCAATGGGACGCACTCCACCGCCAGGCTTATCCAAGGCTATCAAACAAGAAGCACCAAGAATACGAGTAATAGAAAGAGGAATACAACCACATGCTACGGAAGAACAAACTTGAAAGAGCATACCAAAACTAGCAGAGTCATCAAGAGAAAAACAGTCACGAAGATGCTCAAAAACCATACCAGAAGGACCCCCAGTTGACAGATGAGGGCTGCATAGAAAAGCATTAAGAAAATGAGATTCTGAGAGCTGCAAATTGGAATCAGGTTCAAAGTCCTCAACAAAAGAGGGAAGGGAGTCATTTGTCGGTGGATGAAGAAGCTCCAAAGCCTGAAGGGTGGCAGCAGAAGGAGTAGCTGGACTTGTGAGCTAGAGCACGAGCTGCACGAGAATACTCACCCACTTGCCCAAGTAAAACACAGCGACGCAACCGACTATGAACAGGGGGTATAGAAACACCGTCCAAAGTCGAATCCCGCTGAGCAGCAAGCGCATGACAACGAAAGAAATGCTCTTCTTGCAGATTTTCCCAATCTCCTGACATAAAGCGACGAATCATGTTGCAAGTTTCCCTATGACCAGCATCAACACCCCGAGGAGGCAGAGGAAAACACCAGAGAGGAAAAAGCAAAAAGGCATGCCAAGCTGCAACATCTGAAGGGTTGGAAGCCAGATGAGACAAAGGTAAGGACAAAGCTCTCTGGACGTCTAAGCGCAAGGCAAAGGGAATGTGTGCATAAAGACGAGGACGAGAAAAACCCAAGTGAAAAGCGTTCAAAATATCAAGGGAGCGAATCCAGGTCCAAGCCGAGTCAGATGGCGAAGTGGGAGCAGGATGAGGTGCAAGGTTGACATTGGTTAATGTGAGCTGTTGACGAAAAGTAGAGCAAGCGTTATGAAGGCGAGAAAGACCGGCACCTTGCACATAAAGGCGACCACAGCCTGCACATGGAACACGGAGGCGAGAAGAGGAAGAAGGAGAAAGCTAAGAAACTGAAAGAGAGGAAGAAAGTTGGTGGCGAAGATGGGACGGACAGTATGGCACCACCTGGCCAGAGGAAGCAAGCAAGGAATCCGCAACATCACGGTGGGCTTCATGACGGGCGCATGAAGGGGAAGCACTAGAAGGATGCTCTGAAGGGGAAGTAGGTCTCTTTTCTCCACATCGAACAAGAGGATTGAAATCCGGGAGTTGCAAAGGATGAGAAGATTCTTGAGGAACCATATTGACAGGTAAAGATCCAGCCACTGCCTCCGAAGATTCCAAAAATTTGTGTGAAGCCTCCTTGTTGGCCAACAAGACCCTACTACTGCAGGCTTTGCTTTTCAGTAGAATGAGTTTTCAAAGACTGATGCCAGTGACTGGCTGCCCTACAATCTGTCTTGACCTATTTTTAGCTCTCACTGTTTGCTTGCTTGTCCAAATCTAAAGAAATCTAGCTGAGATAGGTCGCCCTACTATCGAAAATCAGCTCCTCTAGTAAGTCGGCTTCTAACAGGCTCCAACAAGACATCCGAGTAATCCGTCTCTACTGAAATAACCGAGCAAATTCTCTTTAAGCTTGACTCCCTCTTAAGAAAACTCACAGTTGGCTCCACTGCTTCTCTAACTGCAAACTCGAGCAAGCGACGAGAAACTCTAATTACATGTGGTACTGACGATCCTCCTTGCTCACGGGTTTCTCCATTCTTTTCTGCTCACAGCTATGGAGATTGTAGCAATTTTCCTTCCTACGATCTAATGGCTCCACGACCAAGCACGGCCTATTGACAACCCAAACGCGCTATCAAGGTGCCCTCCTTTATCCACTTACAACAACAAATTTAAACTTCAATCAAGAGATATGAAGGTATTTGTAGCTAAAAATCCTGGCCTTGACACAAGTAAGAATTTGTTTGAGAAATTCTTGATCTGGCTCGTGTTTGATTCTAGATTTCTGTAGCTGACTTAGGTCGCCCTAGTCTTCTTGTTGTACTGGATCTGACAGGACATATACATACTACTCTTCAAAAGCTTTCCAAACTGTAGCTTAGAGCCAAATGATTTTCTTCAATTCCATGAACTGCTCATGCATCAGAGCCCCTTCTTCATAGCTTTCCACCACCAAAGTCGATAGATCCAGCAAGAGAGACGTTTCAACATGACACAAGGAAAGTTATACACTTCAAATGCTTTTGCATGGGTCTTGGCTATTATGAGAAAGGGATTCCTACATGCAATAGACATGCATGAGAGGTTGTTATGATCTGACAGACGCCTTCCATGTGGATTCTGCGGGGGAACCCTCACCAGTGTCTATGTGAATCATTGAGAGTCTTGCGACCATCATGTTGTCAGACTAGGAAGCGCTTCTACCGATCGGTTTTGTCTATCTCCCCATTGCTCGGGGGTTGAGTTAATTTTGATGGACGTCTTATTCGTATCAGAGTAGTGAACCTGTTCGTGGAGAGGTTGTCTTCAATGAAGCTAGGTGGAATCAACAACTTGCCGATAGGAGAGCGTCGCATCGATCCTCATCCAATTAGGTGGTTTAGCCTTGTGATTGGGTGGATCGGTTTGCTAATGCTTGGTTGGATTGCTCATTCCATGGTGACAGCATCACATGCTTGGGTTTATTGTGCTTTTTTCCAGTTTATTGGATGGTTTTGGTTGCATGGCATGTGGTTGTTTTTGCCATTGTTTACAGTGCTAGATGGTTGTTTCTGCCTGTGAGTTTGCCATTAGTTTAGCTACTTTGTTGCTAGTTATGCATGCAAACGTTTTCCATGTTCTTCGGCTTGGGGTTTTCCTATTGAATGGGAAGGGTTTCAAGCGGTTTGATAGTCTAAACAGGCTTCCGTTCTAGAAAGAACTTGCTATATCCAGTCATCTTGAGGTTAGATGCAGTAGGAATGGAAAACAAAAATGAAATGGTTTCATTTCACAACCTTGGATGCAAAACTGTAGCCGAAGGTTACTTGCATATATGTTGTCTGACATCTTGAAGTGGATGTTTGGAGTTGTGTAGCTAACTCCCGGTCATAGCTTCTGGGGGAGCTCTGGACGGCCTGGGGGCGGATTTATTGGCCTTTTGCTCCCGGCTGTGGTTTTCTATGTATTGGTAGGTAAGCACGCCTTCCTATTTGCCTCTTACCTCATCCCTCGTGCTTTCCCTGCTCTTACTTGTCTTCCCTCAATGCATACCCTGCTTCCATCTCCCCTATCGATTCCCTGCTCTCCATCGTTGCTTTCTATAGGCAAACCATCGCTGGCAGATAAGGCTCAGGCAGCGAGGCTCATATGCAGCTAGCGAGCATGTGGAGTGAGGGAGAGAGAGGGAAAAGGTGGGGGGCACAAGGCTTGTGTTGTGGCAAACCAAGTTAAAAAGAATTTGTGTAAGGAAAAAACAGGTTTTGGTAGGAAACGGAGAGGGTGTGCTTTGTGTTCACATGTGCTTGCTGCATAATATTGCCAAGGAGAAGAGAATTTCTTGGATCCTCATTTACCTTAAGGCAAAGCCATGTCTTGGTGGCAGGATCTCAAGCCTAGTCGTGGCAAGACTTTCGTGAGGTTTTTTTGAAGGCTTTCATGATAGTAGATGAGTGGAATTCATATCAAAACTTTGTTGCATTAAAAATGGAGTCTAAGCATTTGGATACTCGGGAATTCATGGACCTGTTGACCAAGGTACCGCATTTTCATAGAAAGTACATCAAATGACAATTTGTGAATGGATTACTAGCAGACTTTCAAAATGAATGTAAGTAAGCGGAACCAGTTGAACTTGCTTGAAGATGTCATGTGAATTGCTCGTGTTTATGACCAAATGGTGGTTGCTTCCCATAAGCAAGGGCAAGGAAGAATTCAATAAATTTTCGGCCACACAAGAAGTCGAAAAAATATTTCAATGAACAAGAGGCTGTAGCATCTTAGAAAAGGAAAAACGGCAATAAATCTAAGAGGAAATCAAAAGCATCAAACCGTAATGCATCTTTTAAGTAAGGGTTGTGTTTCAACTGCGAGGAGTCGGGACATTTGGCCGAAGAGTGTCCACAAAAGAAAAATCCTCGTCAAACCTAATGATGGTTGATTTGCCCTAAGGTACATTGCAATTGAATTTGGGCCAACTGGATATAATTTTATTAGGTTATGAGTGGTTTTTTGATAAATCTGATGCTTTGCAAATTGAATTTAAAAATCATAGGATGGATTTTGCTAATGGTAATGGAAAAAAAGTATCCATTTTTGGAAATGATTCTTGTCCTCAATTTCTGATGATTTCATTGGCAGAATTAACAAAGGATTCTCACAATTTTGATTGTTATCATCATGTTTTAAAATCTAGTTTCAGTTGTGTTGTTTCTAAATCTTCTGATGTCATTGATGGTGAATGTTCAATATTGAAACGGGAGAGAAACAATTGTTATTAGATTAGGTGTTTCCAAATGAATTACCTCATGGTTTACCCCCATATCGAATTGTAGATCATAGGATAGAATCAATTTCCGACAACCGTATCGGATTAGTTTGAAGGAAGAGGAAGAAGTGACTCCACAAATTGAGGAATATCTCCGATTGGGTCATATTCTTTACTATCATTATTAGATCTCAGAATTTTAATTTTTCTTCTTGTTTGTGTTTCAGCCAAACTCTTGAAATGTTTAAAAACTGTAAACACATCAGACTTTTTCTTCAAGAAGTAAACGAAGGTCATGCGTGTATAATCGTCTACGAAGGTAGCAAAGTACTTCGATCCAGGCCCGCAGGTTGGTGTACAGGGCCCTAGTAGGCTATGTGAGGACGTGAAACACCAGCAGGTGCCCAAAAAAACCAGTTAGTCAGTAGCCTATGACAGCAAGCAGGTCGCAAGAGTCTCTGGGGTGGGTTTTTTTTCCCGTAGACAGCTGACTAGGCCGCAAGACAAGTTAAATAGGCCTCAGACAAGGATTTGGCAGCGGACAGTTCATGAGGCAGTAGGCAGCCAGTGCGCATAGGCAGACAGCGCGCAAGCAGCGTACAGACAGGTCGCCCACTCCTAGATAGCAATTTCATTCCAAATACTTCTTTGTCAGCGATGGATAGAATTCGAATGTAGCTTCTACTCTGTCAGCGAAGAAGGACAATGATAGATTATACATCCATTCCAGAACGGAAAATGAACTCGAAAATCTCCTCTGTTTGCGATGAAGGATAGAGACAAATGTATCTTAGATCTCACCGAAATTTTCCACAGAATGACATTGTATAATGTGATGACTGTTAGAATGAGAATGTTGATAGTAGACTAAAAGGTGCTTAAAATGTGGATAAAGATGCGTATGAGCCAACGATGGAGTAAAGAGCTTGAATGAATTCTCTGTCTAACTGAGACCCGATGTGAAGTATGATCAATCTCTTGAGAAGAGGTTGAGCTCTCCTAATAAAAACACATTAAGGTGGTATGGCTCTACCATTAGCTCTTTCATACTACAAACTTGCACTCAAAGATAAAGGTGGAAGATAAGGAGATTCTCACGGACTCGATCCTCAATAGCCTTTCAAATGAAAGTAGATGAGCTAACAAGGATGAAATAAGGTGAAAGCTCTCTCTACTCATCACATATGACTCCTAATTCGCACACTTTACATAAATTTTTCTTTCATACAATCTCTCTCAATACATGCGAAAAGTCATAAGGCCTGATTATGTGATCATCGAAAAAGTCCTCATCCTTCAAATTACTCTCACCATTCTCAACATGGGTAACCACAAAGCAACTAACCCCTTTTCCACAATGTCATGCAACACAATGTTCAACCAACCAAACAACCAATTGTAAGAAATTACAAAAGTACAAACATTCACCTCATGAAGACCACTAACATTCTACAAACACGTTGGAAACATGCTAGTGAGGGTCAAGCAACCTTCAACCAATCAACCATGGGATAAGTAACCTCAAACCGCTCTCAAGCAATTGACATTGAACAAGTACCTCTCAAAATTTATCATACTACTTTTTCAACTGACAATACTAGCATGGGAAACAATGAGACTACAAGACACACAAAGTGAAGTTAACTTCCCACATCTCATACGAAGCACTAGTATTGAGCAACAAGAAGCAAGACATACATGACACCAATCCACAATACTTCCACATGCAAGACTACTTGAAGACGGCAACCAGTTTGAGGCATTCAGGACTACGGCAATCCGGCTATCTCGTTCATCACTAAGGTACTTTTCTTCCATATCGATACCGCTTTATAGAACGTCATTTATGTGAAGCATGATTTTTGCCAATCGGTTGGTCTTGTTGATTCATAGTACTTCGTAATAGAATATCGTGTGTGAAATCCAAAATTGAGTGATGCATGTTGAAAGGGTTTTGTAACATGGTTTAGTTTTAGAATGCATAAGACTTGCTGATTGCACGAAAGGCAATAAATACGATCAGATTGTTCTATTTTATTAGCATTAACATATATGGTTTTTTGTCGCTTAAAATCCCGTATTTGTTTATGTCATACTTGTTTGAAGCTAACAAACATACAGGTTTTTGAGAAACTAGGTTGTTGAGTGCGTGAAGTTATCAAAACCACCAAAGCGATGTATGTGATAACGGTTTTGCTCGTAATATTGGATGTATCATCGATTGTTTTGCAAAAAACGTTCTTTCTAAATCTTGAAATCTCAAGTAGTTGCTTTATTAAAATATTTGATGTCATCATGGAAATCCATAAACGAAGTAGGTTGTCATGGTCTAGTTAGTTAAAGCGTCAAGTTGGAACCATTTGTTCTTATTCGTTATATATGGGTACAACCGACACGTGCTTTAACTGGGCCCGCGACCTCTGTGAAACACCAGAGCGGGTAGTCCGCCAAAAATAGCTGAAACACGATGTCATGGTTAAGTCGCAAAATACACACACCACTTCCAGTATTGTCTAGCGAAATACTTAGACCCGAAACCTGGGAAACGCTATCGTCCAGTGAACAGGACGGCACGCGTAATGTGCGCACCATGTCTCACTTGACCCATCTCACCTAAAAGTATAGTGTCTAGCGTTTCTAAATAAAAATGAACAATCGTAATGGATGTACCCTTACCAGTCATAGTGGACTTTAGAGGACACGCGAGTTAATCTTAAAGACTAAAACAATTGCCTTGAAGTGAGATAACACGCAAAATAAGTTGGGCCCCGTATGATGGGAGAAGAGGATCAGTTCCAACCCACACATAGTGATGTTTGCCAATCGAGGCAGAGAGGACCTCCATGCTATCATTTCTTCACCCCATAACTCTATCAATACTTATACCCTAGAAATATTTTACATAGAACACAACATTGTGGGGAGCACAGTTACTTCAAGGCATATGTGCTCACAAAAAGTAGATCTTGGCATCTGACAGAAGTCATCTCTGTAAAGTACACAGATATAAACCCCGCCCCTTTCTATCAAGAAAACTAGTGGTACGATCACTTGGATCAGCCAGTAGTACCAACCGATACCAGGAATAGGACTTAGGGAAAAACCCACATACATATTGTACCCTTGTGATTGCACCGCCACTAGTTCACAATTAGAGTTAAGAACGACTTAGAGGTCATAAGGGAGGAATTAGGCCTAGCAGGTCCGAAACACTAGCAAATCCTCTAGGTAGTCGTATTTCTAAGGATCCAGAAAGTCTCATCAGTTGGGGACCTTAGTATCCGTATATGGTCCAAACACCAAAATGGCAGGGATATGTCCCAATCTCCTTTTAGGGCCTAACATACTGTACACCGTCACCTCGTATCTGATCATTACTATCTTATTCGGATTGTAAATACACCACCGCCAAAGAATCATATCCATGCTTGGGGTAGAACGCTTAGAAGAAATCTTTAGAGCGCTAGAGCCCTACATCCTACCAATGGTGGAACGCGGGATGTCATAGTACTAATTCTATTCTAGAAGAACTAGTCTTTATAGTAGTGCCACACCTTTTCCGTTCGGGAGGATAACCTTAGTATTGTACGAAAATTTCTTGGACCAAGTTGACTGAAGCAGAACCTACCCTCTTCCTACCATACTTCTGGAAGCCTAGAAACTTTCATTGGCTGGAGGAGCACGCGGTGCGATCGAGCGAGCCACCAGGGTTGAAAGCGGTTGTCCTCAGTCCCTACCGTAAGAGCATTGTGGGTCCTTCCCCTTTTAGGGCTTTCTGGCGAAACCAACCCCGCGTCAAGAAAACCCCTAACAAGGACTCCCTCTAGATTCTTGTAACTTGAAACAGTCTTCAGAAGTGGAGTTCCAGTCCCCATGACATGGTGTTTGTTGTTATCACCAAGAATGACTTCTCTTTCTATGCGACGTGGCCCCAGAGAGTCTATGACAATCTTCAGATCTGAGCATGCATTGAGCACATCTCTTGCTGCCATTGCTTGCTCCGGCTCTTCTTCCTGATGGGAAGATTCTATAGTATGGGCCTTGTCTTTGTTCTTGCTCTTAGGATTGTACCAGCAATCAAATGTTGAGTGTCCCTTCTTTTTGCAATGAATGCAGACGTTGGGATTTCTCCAACAATCCTTCTCCAGTTTCCTTTCTTCCTGCAGTAGTTGCATACCACAAGCGGCCTTGAGCTGCGTTCATTTTTTGTTGAAGATGGGCCTTGCTTCTGAGCTTTTTCCTTCTTATTTTTTCCGACAAAGGATGCTTCATCTTGGCTTTCTTGAGAATCAGTATGATCTCTCATGATGGCTTCATCTACCACAGCTTTAACAGCATCACTGAATGTCATATTAGGCGTTCTCATGAGTATTGACCTTAGGCTGTGGTAGGAAGATGGTAGAGTTCTTATGAAATGTAAAAATTGTTGCTCCGACGGAATAGCATGATTCTGATTTGCAGCTGCCAGTTGATCCTTTATCTTTCCAGCACGCTTGTCCAGATCATTGTCGTCCCACTTCATATTCAAAAGTTGGTTGTTGAGATGCAAGATCTCTGCACTTGACATTTGTTCATGCTTGGCTTGTAGCCTTTCCCATATATCGTGACTGGTTTCACAGTCCACTATGGTCATCATGATGTCTTTTGCAAGCGATAGAGTGATGAGACCCATTGCTCTATCATTCTTCTTTCTCCATTCAGCCGGATTTTGATGCGGCATGACTTCTGTTCCATCTACTATGCTCCATAAGCCTTCTCCTCTAAGTAGCATTTTCATTTTGTGTTTCTAGACAGCATAGTTATTGCCATCGAACACGCTCACAACCTTTTGCTACAAGTTCGATGCCATTTGATAATTCGTGTCCTTGTAGCTAATCTGCAGCGCTCTGATACCACTGAAGCGACCTGATAGTTTCGGATTCAGTTGCAGCTAGTAGCGCCAAGGATTCGAAAGCACGCTTCAGCCTGTGCCTGTCGCATTTTTGCGAAAAATACAACAATCGACTAATCTATACATATTTGCACATCTTAACTCTACGAGAAAATGCGAAGAATGCAAAAGACCCGAAGAGAGAGAAAATGCGACAAATGCAAAAATGCCGAAGGTCGTTGTAAAATATTCTAAGTCATATTTTGGCTTAGTGTCAATTTTTCAGGAAAGTCGAAAAATGCGAAAAACTCGACAAAGTGTTTGGCATTCAGTTTTCCAAGACCGTGAACCTGCAAACTCAATTCTGATTGCAAGAACAATGTTTTTAACTCATTAGAACAGTAGTGCATTCATAAATGGCATTTGCATTCTCATACACAACAAAAAAAACCTGACAAGAACAATCTATTTACTCAAAATATTCTAGGAAGAGAGTACATAGCTTGCCACATATCAACGTACAAGTCCTATAGTTTTCTTCTCTATCTGTCTCTTTTCCTCTTCCTCCATTATTGTGCTTTTCGTGGGCACATATATATTCTCTAAAACATTTTCTTCTAAGTCATTCTTGTAAACTAATAGTTATGCTAAATGCTAGTTAGCTGCGGCTGTCATCTTCTGTGGGAATAGACTGTACTTGTGGTTGTCTTTTTTCTATGGGAATAGACTGCGCCACATAGAAGACGTTAGGGATGAAGGAAAGTGAAGTTCAGTTTTCAACAAATTCATCTTTCAAAAAATGTAGATACACATGATACTCATAATCTTTCAAGCATTGATTCACTTTATGAGCAAATACATAAGGAAGATCAAGCATATTCACATCGCCTTTAAGCTCAACTAAGGAGCAATTATGCAAAAAGAAAAGACTGAGTCATCACATAATCCTTTTCCAACGACTCATTTCTAGCATAGAACCACTCTTTATCTATAATAACATCTACCTTATCAAGATTCATTATGTGAAAAGATAAACTATCTACATAATTTGAATCCTCAACGGCAAGCGAGAAACAAACCGGTCCCAGACTTGTCCCTCTCCCATGTCGCAACACAGACCACATACTTGTGATGACTTGGTGTAGTTGCAACCTTGAGCTTGTGCAACAATTTAGCTATAATAAAGTTGTGAGTTGAACCATCATCAAAGAGGATGTTCACAGCTTTTGGTTGCCTACGAATCCATTCACGTGAATGAGATCGTGAGGTCCAAAAACAGCTATGTTCAAACATCAATTATTAGAAATTGCATGATTTAAAACTAATACATCAACATAAGAAATGGTACAATTAACTGGTGCCTTCAAGAAATGGCCACCCTTCTTGCATTTCTTAGGGCAATCTTTGGAAAAGTGCCCCTTCTCCATGCAAGAAAAACATAACACATTGTCAAATCCACAAACAACCTAGGGTGCTTCTTTTTCTTTCCCGACTAAGAAACAACATCAAAAGTCTTCTCCTTGCCTTTCTTCGAAAAGGTGCCCAAAGGTGGCTTTTCCTTGGGTTCAAATTTCTGGGCTTGGTTGTCATGCCTACAAAGCTATGCACCTGGATTTATATTCCATAAAGGGGATCAGAGGGCCTACTTCGACCTGTAAGTCAGTTATGATAATGAGGGGTTGGGGCCCTAATGGAATTAGATCATAACTAATGGTTTGGAGGCCTAGCAATGACTCATTAGAATGTGACTGAGGTGTATTAGTTAGATGGCTGATGTGTCCCAGTGGTGTCTTAGTTCACTCTAGGTGGTTGGCCTTGAAGGCTATAAGTATACCCATTGGCTTCCCTATAGAGGAAGCTTGAATACATGATGGTAGCTACATGCTACCGGATTGCATCTCCTACTTTAAGCCATTGCTAGTGTTCCATAGCTTGAGGCTAGATTCAATTGATCTAGGTTTGCTTGGATTAGACAGATCCACCATCAGCTCTCTTTGTTCCTCTTGGTTTCGGCATCCTAGTATGGATATTGGATGAGTTCTTGACACGGGTAATCTTTGTGCGGCTACTGTGTGCATGTCGTCACAATCTTGTCAAAGTGCACCGCATCCTCTAAGGTTTGTGGTTGATTACAACGGTGGTAGTCAAGATCCTAGAACTTTCTAGTAGATCATGCATGGGGAAATGAGGATTTTATTGATCTAGCCATGCCAATTATGGAGCGCACCATTGCCTCCAAATTGACAACAATCGCAGGCCTGAGGAAGATGGAGCCTGAGTTCCCTCCATAGGTCCATCCATGACATAAAGTGAGCGGTGTCTCCTCCTCCCTCTAACTTCAAAGTTCTAAGTTCTAATTTAACTTTAACTTTGAAATTCTAACTTTAATTCTAGAATCCAACTCCCCAAGTCCTAAGTTCTAACTCTTAACTCCCCTAAGTCGTCCTTTCTCTCCTGACTCGTTTCTTCTTCGTTTCTCCTTTCGCACTTAGGCTTTTTTTATCTCAAGATTTGAACTCTTATTTGAAGTGTGTGAAGGAGCAGAGATATGATAACACTAAGAAACATATATGAGATGGTTTTGTGAATGCAAATAGAGAGTCTTTATTTGATTATTGACGTTGGTGCATCATGCAAATTGAGAGCCTATGAATGCATATAACAAAAAGAGAGATGCGAATTTTTTGCTATTTATGACTTGTATGTGAAGGCACATTTATAGCGTGGACATACATGCAAGAAAAAGAAAGGGACATGAATTTTTGCTATTTACAACTTGCATATACATGTACATCTAAAGGACCAACTCCTTGCAATGAAGTCCTTAGAAATGTGGCAAAGTCTTTAATGTTGAATTTTGCCTAAACTCCATTGACCAACTTGAACAAAGTATTGCCACTTTAACACATAGTATTGCCTTTGGCAAATCAATTCCAACAAGATTAATATCATTTGGGATATAACGAACAATGACTTGGATGCACATCACACGGAAGCTTAAAGGCAGAAGGAATGTGTTTTTCTGATTTGAATTACTTACTAAGTGAAAACTGGTGCAGAGTACTGTTATATGGGCATTAAGGTACAGATGATAAGTTGATGACAAAGGCCAGCAGTCCAGCTGAAGAGATAGGACCCCAGGAAAAAACCAAGTGATAACCTTTATTTGACGAAAAATAGTACTAGAAGTCCTTACCTTTCTTATTACTATAATACTTTTATGGTGCTCAGATTTAGGAACCCAATTAGCAGCAGTCGAAGGATCGATACACTCTACTGTAAAATTGATGGCAAGGAGCTATAAGAAGCACGCACCCGCTTTTAGGCTAAGTAGAACAATAACTAAATCAAGGAACCCATGCAACAGCTTTGTTTTAGCATAACGAAAAACTGACTGCAATTTTTATGAAAGGGTTGACATTGTTCCTTCGTAGCGATAAGCTCAATCATCTTAAATCCTAAAAGTAAAGCTCATGAACACAAAAGGCCAAAGGATGTGAATTTAACCCACCTCGGGCTTGATCCAACGCTTCAAAGGGGTTGCAGCAGCCATGATTGAATGAGCAAAAAAATAAGATCGTCAATGCAAATCTCTATTCGCGACCACAAGCAATACTCGCCTCCTCGCTTCGTCCTCTTCTTTGTTTGTTCTGTTTTTTCTATTTTTTCCGTTTTCTACTGTTGCTGATCTTATCCATTGCTGATCTTATCCAGTGCGCCGCGCAAACGCAGTTAAGAAGAGAAGACCCACTCGACTGACTGCGCAGTTTCGTTGACGTCAACGGGAGGCCTCTTCACATGAGCATAACGGGGCGTTCCTTTGACTAAATGCCCAAGTCTTCTATTTTTCTTTCTATTTCTCATACACCTCTAGAGGTGCAATTTGCTTGCATTTGAACTAAGGAGTAGTTTTGTCCAGAATTCTCCTTACGATTGTGACAGAATGCATGACTCCTTACTATTCTGATAGAATGCATGAGAGAGAAAAATCTCAAACATGACATTACGCAGGGGAAGGCCCGATCCCCTCGGGCCCTTCCGTGCAGGTCGGGCCCTGCCCTCGGGCAAGGGCCCTCCCAACATGGAAGGACCTCGGGGCAGGGCCTTCCCCCCCACGTCAATAACGGGGCTCTAGGTCGCTATTGCTCTTCACACGATATTAAATAGGAAACCGTTCTCACCAGGCCAGCGATTTATTCTCTCCAAATTTTTGCTCTCCACGAAACTCGGCCTCTCTTCTACGTTATTCACAGGGCCGAGCGTGAAGAGGCACGCAACTGTTTGGGCCTGGCGTGTTGTGTGCCAAACTTTTCTTTTTTAACAAATGGTTGCCCGAAGTGCCACATCATCAAGCAACCAAAAGATAATCCCATAATCATCTATGAGCGCGTCTGGCCCAAACACACCTCACTTGAGCATGCATGCTTCCAAGCCTCGTCGCTTGGGACATGGCGCTTTAAGGCACTAACTTTGGTGTCGTTGCAAGGGCCCTACTCTAATAGATAGGTGCTCGAGAAAAATATGTTTCATGGGCACCAATGTAATTGTCTTTTGAGCATTTTTGTGACATTTTTCATGGGCACCAGTGAGGGATTGCACCAATTCCTTGCGTTCACCAGTGACAATTTGGCAGGCAAACGACTTTTTTGCGAGCACTAAGGACACTTTTCCACGGGCATGGGCTTTGCACTGACACCACTCACTCAGGAATGTGCCAGCAATCAGCCACCAAGTCATGTTGTGTTTTCTCGGGCACCACCCAGGCATTGATTCCACTCTCGATAGCACCCACATGCATGTGAGATAGAGTTCCAATTTGCAGTTATATGACCCACAACAAAGGTTGCTTATAGGATAATCATTTTGGTTGGTCGATGACATGGCACTCTGTGCATCCAAAATTTAATTCTCCTTTTCTTTTCAAATGTGTGGCTCAAAAGTCCAAGTGCGATCTATCTTGGGGCATCACTTCAAGATTAGCAATGTTATAAATTATAATACTAAAAAACATGTTCTTGCAAGAAGGGCAGCAGGCAAGTTAAACTTTTTTTGTAAGTTTATTGTGTAGGGTAGGCAAGTACTAGGAAAGGTGGTGGTTGGTCTAGGCATTCAAATATTCAAGGAGTTGAGTATTAAGAAGGTGGTACTGGGGGTGTGGGCACATATTAAAGAAGGCGATTAATTGGAAAAATCGCATTCAACCCTTACATGAGTTTATGCACATACACAAAATACTACAAAGAAATGTACACAAAATTTTGAACTAAATTGCCAACTTCTAATTAAAACTACAACTTTTTTTTAATGCCTACAACAAAGTTGAAAGTTTGTTGAACTTAAAACAAACAAAGAAAGACTTCTAAATTGAAAAAAAATTGAAGACCAATTCGTCTCTCTTTTAAAAATCAAACTTCTCCAATCACAAAATTGGTCATTACGATGAGGGTTTGTCAATAGGACAGATAAAGGATATCGAGTAAAAAGAATTGCCTCTCTTAACAAACTTCAAAATATGGTGTGTTCCTTTGTTAATTGGTCACAAGAAGAAGTTCTAGAACTTCCCAAGTCCGGGAATGGTCATTATGCCATTTGGGTAGTAGTTGACATGCTTACCAAAATGGCGTAGTTTATACCAAGAAAAACTATTGTCAAAGCTTCTGAGCTTGCATAACTTTTCATTGAAAAGTTGTTCAGGTTTTATGGTTTGTCGAACGATATTGTTAATGATCGTGATTCTAAGTTCACTGGCAAGTTTTGGTAGGCAGTCTTTGAAAGACTAGAAACTACCTTGAGTCTTTTGTCTACGGATCACCCAGAGTCAGACTGAATATGTCAACTAGTCGATGGAAGATATACTTCTGAGGAGTTTAGGCTTCTATTAAGAGGAGGTGCATCTTCTACATCTCAAGTTGGAGAGGAGGAAGCAATGTTCATCAAAGGCAAGTTCAAGGGCAAAGGCAAAAGCAAGTGGTCAAAGGGTCAAGATCAAGGTGAGCCTTCTACTTTTGTTGTCAAGAAGAAAGATATATCTAAAATGTTTTTTTGTGGATTCAAAGGACATTTTGCTAGTGATTGCTTCAAGAAGAAGAGAGATCAAGGTGAGAAGCAAACCAATCTAACTCTTGATGAAGATAGTGTTGGTGAACAAAATTCAAATGATGCTTTTGTTATGTCATTTTGCTTGTTGACTAATCATGGAGATATTGATCCTTGGTGGTTGATAGTGGAGCTACATCACATAATACATATCATGAGGAGTATTATTCATCATTGATGGCATTTGAAGGTGACAAGAAGGTGATCTACACGGCCAATGATGGTGAGTGTGCAATCAAAGGGATTGGCACAATTCCTATTTCCATCTCTACTAATAGGAATTTGAATTTGAAGGATGTTTTGCTCATTCCATCTATCACTAAAAACCTTCTTAGTGTGAGTAAAATGCTTGACAAGGGATTCAAAATGGAGTTTGATGGTGATGCTTGTTTGATCAAGAAGGAGGATGAATTGATTGCAAAAGGGAAGAGGCAAGGTAAGTTGCTCAAACTTTATGCTTGTGTTGTTGCTAACCAAGTTGGATGTATGGAAAAGGAGCAATTGTCAATGCAAGAGGCATGGCACAAGAGATTGGGGCATCTCAACTACAAGTCATTGGAGGTGATGCCAAAGAGGAAAGCTGTTTTTGGTCTTCCCAACTCTTTAACAAGATTGAATCATGTTTGTGAGCAATGTGCTTTATCAAAGTCACATAGGTTACCTTACAAGAGATCTACATCAAGGTCAAGTAAGCCTTTTCAACTTGTGAATTCGTATATTCATGGTCTTACTACAATTACCAATGGAGGTGCTAAGATGTACGTGACTTTTATTGATGATTTTAGTAGATTTTATTCGGTGTATCTACTAAAGAGCAAAGATGAGGTGTTTGATGTATCTGTCAAGTTCAAGATTGCAAGGGAGGTGCAATTTTTCTACCAAGATCAAGTGCTTGAGGAGTGAAAATGGTGGTGAGTACATTTCTAAAAAGTTCAAGGCATTTTGTGATGCAAATGGGGCCAAGAGGGAGTAAACAAACCCAAGGACACCACAACAAAATGGAGTGTCTGAGATGAAGAATAGAAAATTATGTGAAGGAGCCAAAGCCACGAGGTTAGGTGCAAATCTTCCTAAATCCTTTTGGGATCAAGCTTTGTTGTGTGCTAATTTTCTATGCAATAGATGGCCGAGGGTGGTATTGGATGGAAGAACCCCTTTTTGAGATGTTGTTTGGTAGAAGGCCACGAGTGTCAACTTTTTCAAAAGTTTTAGATGGATTTGCTATATCAATATCACTCTTGATGATAGGACATAGGAGGATCCATCTTCAAGAAAACGTATTTTTGTTGATTATCATGAGGTGAGCAAGGCTTACAAAGTTTTTATTCCTTCAACTAAGAAATGGTCATTGGGAGAGATGTCATTTTTTATGAGGGAAACTCTCCAAAAGCTTCTTCAAGTGGTGGTGTGAATGTTGGATCTAACATTCTTGATGATGACATTGTTGATGTTGAAGAGCCTACTTCAAATCAAAAGCCAGGGAGGACATCAAGGCAAAGGCAACAACCTATGAGCTCACTTATGATGAAAAAGGTATGTAAGTTGTTGGTGGTACAAACTATGCTTTCCTAACCTCTTTTGATGAACCTACATGTGTAGATGAAGCAAGACAAAAAGAGGAGTGGATCCAAGCAATGGATCTTGAGTATCAATTTCTTATGAAGAATGACACATGGGGATTGGTGGAACTTCCAAAGGACAAGAAGGCTATTGGATGCAAGTGGATCTTCAAAAGTGAAGACGAACCAAGAAGGATTCAAGTCATCATTTCACTCGCAACATTTTTTGGATGGGATCTATGGAATTGGATATCACAAATTCATTCTTGAATGGTGTTCTTGAGGAGGAGGTGTTTATGGAGAAACCTGAGGGCTACATTTCACATGGAAAGCCTAATCATGTGTGTTTTATACAAAAGAGTTTGTATGGACTTAAGCAAGCACCAAGGAGTTTGTATGCGAAGCTTAACATCTTTCTACTTTCTCAAAATTTCAAGATGAGTGAGTATGATCATTCACTTTACTATATGTTTGTTGGAAATAATGTTACCATTCTTCTAATCTATGTGGATGATATCATTTTGAGTGGAGGCAACAATCAAGATATTGATGATATCAAGATGGCACTAAAAAAAGAGTTTGATGTGCATGATCTTGGTCTTTTGCATTATATCTTGGTAATAGAGGTATTTAGAACTTCTCAATTTAATTTCATTTGTCAAGAGAAGTCTATTCTGAAAATATTTCATATGGTAGATGCTAAATTTTTTGATACACCAATGGAGTCAAATGTAAAGCTCACTATAAGAGGTAATGAAAGATCCTTCGAGGACATTACTCCCTATAGGAAGCTAGTTGGTTCACTCATATATCTAACCATCACAAGACCTGATCTAAGCTATTGTGCTGGTAGACTAAGACAGTTTATGCATGATCCTAGTGTGGAGCATTGGAAGCTAGGCAAGAGAGTATTGAGGTACATCTCGGGTTCTAGAGATTTTGGCATTGTTTATGGAGGATCATCACCTAACTTGTATGGATTATCAGAATTGGACTTGTTAGGAAATCCATAAGTGCACATGCTATTGTCATAGGTGATGGAGCTATCTCTTGGATGTTAAAGAAACAAGCAACAATCTCATTGTCATCTAGTGAGGCCGAGTACAAAGCTCTTACATCGTGTACAAAGGAGATGTTATGGATCAAAAGGATGGTAATGGATTTTCACTTGCTTTTTAAGAGAGTCCAATCATCTTTTGTGATGACCTTTCAACCCAAATATTGTCAAGCATTCCTAACTTTCATGCAATTAGCAAGGGCTTATCATTTTGTGAGAGAAACAAGTCATGGCAAAGGAGGTGGAGCTTCAACATGTTTCTTCAAGGGAGTGTGCGGCTGATATCTTCACCAAAAGCATTGGAAAAAGACTTTTTTATGAAGCATAGAACCTCACTTATATTCCTATCTAAATCTATGCTAAAACTAGTTGAAGAGGGAGTGTGAAAAATTGTCAACTAGTTTGGTTTTTTATTTGGCAATTTTGAGGCCAAGATGAAATCTCAACTTAGAGATAGGTTATGCCAAATAAAATTTGAGACTAGTTGACAATTTTCACACTCTCTCTTCAACTAGTTTTAGCATAGATTTAGAAAGTACACCAAGTGATGTTCTATGCTTTATGAACGGGTATTTTCCCAATGCTTTGGTGAATATATCAGCCACACACTCCCTTGATGAGACATGCCGAAGCTCCAACTCTTTGCCATGACTTGTTCTCTCATAAAATGATATGCCACCTCAATATGCTTGCTCCTAGCATAAAAAATAGGATTGCTTTTCAATCTTTGGGCTGAAATGTTATCACAAAGACTGATTGGACTCTCTGAAAAATCCAGCAAGTGTAGATCTCTTACCACCCTCTTGATCCATAACATTTCCTTTGCACAAGATGTAAGTACTTTGTACCCGGCCTCACTAGATGACAATGAGATAGTAGCTTGCTTTTTCGACATCCAAGAGATAGCTTCATCACCTATAAAGATAGCGTGTGCACTTATGGACTTCCTGTCCATTTGAGATCCTGCAAAATATGAATATGAAAATCCAAACAATTTAGGTGATGATCCTCCATAAACAATGCCAAAATCTTGAGCCCCCAAGATATATCTCAAAACCCCCTTTCCTAGCTTCCAATGCTCCTCACTAGGATCTTGAGTACATTGGCTTAATCTACCAACAAAATAGCTTAGATCAGGTCTTGTGATGGTTAGATATATGAGTGAACCAACTAGCTTTCTATAGAGAGCAATGCCCTTGAAGGATCTTCCATTACCTCTTATAGCTAGCTTTACATTTGACTCCATTGGTGTATCACAAGACTTTGCATCTACCATATGAAATCTTTTTAGAATAGAATGAGCATACTTCTCTTGACATATGAATGTAGATTGAGAAGTTATAAATACCTCTATTACCAAGATATAATGCAAAAGACCAAGATCATGCACCTCAAACTTTTTGAGTGCAATCTTGATATCATCAATATCTTGATTGTTGCCTCCACTCAATATGATATCATCCACATAGATCAGAAGAATGGTAACATGATTTCTAGCAAATCTAAAATAAATTGAATGATCATTCTCACTCATAACAGAGTGTTGAGAGAGTAGAAATGTGTTAAGCTTAGCATACCAACTCCTTGGTGCTTGCTTAAGCACATAAAAGCTCCTTCTTAGATAACAAACTTGATTTGGCTTGCCATGAGAGATGTAGCCCTTGGGTTGCTCCAAGAAAACTTCCTCTTCAAGATCTCTATTCAAGAATTCATTTTTAATATCCAATTGCCATAGATCCCATCCAAAAAGTGTAGCAAATGAAATAATAAGTCGCATGCTTACCATCTATGCCATGGGTGCAAAAATGACATCCCTTCCGATGACCACTTTCTTGGTTGAAGGAATGTAGATTTTGTAAGCCTTGCTTACCTCACTATAGCCAACAAACACACCTTTCTTTGAAGATGGATCCTCCTTGGTCTATCATCAAGAGTGATGTTGATATAGCAAATACAACCAAAAGTTTTGAAAAACTTGACACTTGGCCTCCTACCAAACAATACTTCAAAAGGAGTTTTTCCATCCAATACCACACTTGGCCATCTATTGCATAGAAAATTAGCACACAACAAAGATTGATCCCAAAAAAGATTAGGAATATTTGCACCTAACCTCATGGCTTTGGCACTTTCACATAAAGTCCTATTCTTCCTCTCGGCCACTCCATTTTGTTGTAGCGTCCTTGGGCTTGTGTACTCCCTCTTGATCCCATGTTCTTCACAAAAGGCCTTGAACTTGGTAGATATGTACTCTCCACCATCAGTGTCACGTATCAAGCACTTTATTTCTGTGGAAAATTGAACTTCCCTTGCACTCTTGAACTTGAAAAAGACATCAAACACCTCATATTTTTTATTTAGTAGATTTACCCAACAAAATCTACTAAAATCATCAATGAATGTAACATACATCTTAGCACCACTAATGTCAATTGTAGATAAACCATGAATATCCGAATGCACAAGTTGGAAAGTCTTATTTGATCTTGATGTAGATCTCTTGTAAGGTAACCTATGTGACTTAGATAGCATTGCTCACAAACATGATTAATGCTTGACAAAGATTTAGGAAGACCAAAAACAAATTGCCTTTTTACCATCACCTCCAATGACTTGAAGATGAGATGCCCTAATCTCTTGTGCCATACCTCTTGATTTGACATGTCCTCATTTGCCCTACATCCAACGTGGTTAGCAACAACACAAGCATCAAGTTTAAACAATTTACCTTGCCTCTTCCCTTTTGCAATCAATTCATCCTACAAGCATTATGATCAAAATCCACTTTGAATCCCTTGTCAAACATTTTACTCACACTAAGAAGGTTCTTAGTGATAGATGGAATGAACAAAACATCCTTCAAATTCACATTCCTTTTAGTAGAAAGGGAAATAGGAGTTGTGCCAATCCCTTTGATTGCACACTCGTGTAGATCCCCTTCTTGTCACCTTCAAATGCCATAAAAGATTAGTAGTACTCCTCATGATATGTCATGTGTGATGTAGCTACACTATCAATCCAGCAGGGATAAATGTCGGTTTGCTTCTCACCTTGATCTTTCTTCTTCTTGAAGAAATCACTAGCAAAATGCCCTTTGCTTCCACAATAGAAGCACTTCAAATTTGACCTATCTTTCTTCTTCTTAACAAAAGATGAAGGCTCACCTTGATCTTGTTGACTCTTTTACCACTTGCTTTTGCCTTTGCCCTTGAATTTGTCTTTGATGAACATAGCCTCCTCTCCATCAACTTGAGATGTAGATGTAGATCCACCTCCTCTTGATTGAAGCCTAAACTCCTCATTCACCAATATCTCTTGCCAATCCACCATGCTCGGCAAAGTCTTTTGACTAGCAAAACTTTGAACAAGATTAGCATGATCATCCAACAAGCTATTAAGAACAACTTGAACAAGTCACTCTATCTCCTTAATGCTCTCATCAATACATGCTAGCTCATCATTGAATGCTTTAACCCTCAAGAAAAACCATGAGCACTCTCTTCCTTCTTTTGAAAACTAGAAAGATTTTTCTTCTTAGGATTAGAACCCTATATGTAGACTTGGATTCATAAAGCTTCTTCAAAACTTCCCAAGCCTCAAAAGATGATGTGCACTTACCAACTTCCTTGAGAAGCTCATTGGTAACATTCATCTTTATCATGTGTAGAGCTCTTTTAGCTCTCTTGTCATACCTCTCCTCCACACCTGCAACAATCTCCATCAACTCATTCATCTCCAATAAGGACTCCATCCTCACCTTCCAAGTAGAAGAGTTGATTGAGGTAAGCCTATCATTGCCTTCCAACATGAAGTCACTTGAGGTTGCCATGTTGCAATGATTTGATCTTCTCTTTGAACATATTCCAATGCACTTAGCACTCCCTTAGAATCAACAGATGAAACTCAAAAAGAAATCACAAAGATATGGAACATTTTATCCTCTCCGTTTTCTCTTCTTTTTAGCAATTCCTAGCACATAGAATCTTGATTTCTTGAACACAATAGATCTAAACACAATATGATGAACTTTTGCTAACACCTAAGATTGAAATACACTCTTAAAAAGTCCAGTGACCTAAAAATCAAGACATCCTACCAAATTTAGGGTTTTTTTCAAAAATACAAAATATTGGATCAAGAAAAATCTAGATGCAAAAGCTCAAATCTTGATATGACATCTACTAGAATGTATGATTCTCTACCATAGAAAATTTTTGTCTTCACATTCTAGTAAGTGGTTTCCAAAATTGACCTACTATAAGTGATTTGACCTAAAATGATGATAGGATCAGAAAGATCCTCTTTTATACTTCCAAATGCTTGATTTGAGTGTGTACAGCCTCCAAATCCACAAAGATTTTATGGCACCCTCAAATCGACCACTAGATTTGGTTGAATCTCCAAATTTGTCTTGAAACCTGCTCTAATACCATGTTAGAATTTAAGATCCAAAATAAGGTCGGATTGGACCCATTCTTTTGGTTAGATGAGATACATTGCATCTAGTTACGAAAATCTAGGTTTTTCAGTGAATTACCAAGAAAATACTATTTTATAAAAAATTTGGCAAGTGGCTAAATGACACAGTTGTTGCTATAAATAGTTGTACCAGCATGGAGAATGTATTCAAGAATTTTCTCTACATTTGGAGAACATTCATCTTCTATGGTATTGTTTCTTCTAGCTCTTCTCCTCTTGATATCTTGATTTCTAAGTGTAGAATGCTAATTTTTTTCTTGTTTTTGATTTCACACGTGTGAAGGATGTGAAAAAATCAACTAGTTTAGTTGAGATATTTTGGCAATTTTGAGGCCAACATGAAATTTCAACTTGAAGATAGATTTTTTTTATGTCAATAAAGGCCTAAATAGTGTTTGTACTATTCTTGGCAAGTAGATGTGGATAAGGTCGACCTAGTCTAATTGGCTAATATAGATGCATTACATTTAGTCACTAAAAACTAGGGTTTTGGTGAAGTACGTATAAGTTTCTATTTTAGGGCTAGTTTAGATAAAGTGGCCAAATGAAATTATGGTTGCTATAAATAGTTGTACCAATGTGGAGTTGAAATTCTCTTTCTATGTGGAGAACTTTCTTCTTTTGATTCTATGTTCCTCTCTTGCTCATTTCTCATGATATCTTGATTTCTAGTGTATAGAATTTGATTTTTCTTGTTGTACTTGAATCCACACACATGAAATGTTGTATGATGCTGTTGTTATACAGACAGGGACAATACCATACTGGATCTTAGTGTTTATGATCAGATTTACATGTATTTTGCAATTCTAGCATGTGTAGATTGATAATTTCTATCTTGTGAATGATTCTAGATGTGCATCCAAATTTAGCCAAGATCATGTTGATCCATTAAGTATGTTTTGGATCTGAATTTCTCACATGGTATCAGAGCAGGTTGCAGGCTAAAGTTGGTGGATTTTCCAAATTCAGAGGTGGATTTGAGGATGCCATCAATTCTAGTGTGAATTAGAGTGGTTTCTAGACCAACTCAAGATTTTCAAGTATAGAAAGTGGATCTTTGTGATCCTAGCATCATTTTAGGTCAAATCACTTGGGTTAGGCCTATTTTTTATTCCACTTACTAGAATTTGGAGACAAATTTACTCATGATTGTGGACGTAACATTCTATTGGTAGATGTATCAAGATTCTAGCTTTTGCATATAAGTTTTGCTTGATTCAATATTTTGCATTTTTTAGAAAACCCTAAATTTGATAGAATCTCTTGATTTTGAAGTTACTGGAATTTTAAGAGTGTGATGTGAAAATTTCAGAGATTTAAAACACATTTCTAAGTTCTTGACCAAATTTGGTTGCACATCTGGATGCTACAGATAGAAATCATCACTTTACACATGCTAGAACTTGGAAATGCATGAATACCTGATCATAAGTTAGATCCAACTTGGTACCATCCATTTTCATACAGCAGCAGCAGCCTACAGTCATTCACATGTGTGGATGCAAAATCAACACTAGAAATAAAGATATCTTGAGAAATACACATGAGATGAATATAGAATCAAAAGAGATGAATTCTCCACATCAAATGAGAATACAATAACAATTTTTCCATGCTGGTACTTCTATTCATACTACCAAAATCTAGTCCTAAAATGATAACTTCTTGGTACTTCATCAAGAACCTAGAATTTCTAGTCTAGATGCAATGTATCTATATTAGCCAATTAGAATGGGTTCAAATCCATCTCATCCACAAATGTACATGCCAAAAGTAGTACAAACACTATGTAGGCCTTTATTGACAAATAAAAATCTATCTCTAGGTTGAAATTTCATGTTGGCCTCAAAATTGCCAAAATAGATCAACTAAACTAGTTGAATTTTTTACACTCCCTCTTCAACTAGTTTTAGAATAGAATTTGATATTACTCTAAGAGATGTTCTATGCTTCATAAACAAGTCTTTTCCCAATGCTTTGGTGAAGATATCAGACACACACTCCCTTGATGAGACCTAGTGAAGCTCCACCTCCTTTGCCATGACTTGTTCTCTCATGAAATGATAAGCCACTTTGATATGCTTGCTCCTTGCATTAAAAATAGGATTGCTTGCCAAAATTTGTGCTGAAAGGTTATCAAAAAAGATGATTGGACTCTCTGAAAAATCTAGCAAGTTAAGATCCGTTACCATTCTTTTGATCCAAAGCATCTCCTTTGTGCATGAAGTCAAGGCTTTGTACTCGGCCTCACTAGAAGATAATGAGATTGTTGCTTGTTTCTTCGACATCCATGAGATAGCTCCATCGCCTATAAAAAAAGCGTGAGCACTTATGGATTTTCTATCCATTTGATCTCCAGCAAAGACCGAATATGAAAATCCATACAAATTAGGTGATGATCATGTATAAACAATGCCAAAATCTCTAGAACTTGAGATGTACCTCACTCTCTTGCCTAGATTCCAATGCTCCTTGGAAAGAGCCCTATAAGGATTTCTATGTAGGAAGTCGGACACTTCGGAGACTTTGATGTCAAGTGACTTGATTGTTGAAGAAATTGAGGGTGATCAAGCCTTTGATGTTCTTCATGATTCTTTGACATTCGCAAGTAGGATAAGACAAGATGTAGATCAGCCGAAAAGTCAATGAAGTCGACTTTCAAATAGTTCAACTCAAGGAGACAACTGTGGACTTAATTTCCAACAGAACATCTCCAAGAAGCATGTTAGATCTTGATCTAGATCTAGCATTACGAAGCTTGTTAGACTTTGCATAAGATCCACCAATCTTATTGATGCTAAAAGAGAACTTTGGAAAGTTGAGATCAATCTCCTTTTCCAACTTTAGTAGAGTTTGGTGTGTTAGAAAGCGCTTGTTGATGAGCACTTTCCAATGACATATTATATGACATACTTCCGAGCTACGGTTAAAACATTTTGGCAAGTCACAAGTATGAGGATTTTATTAATCATAATTTTTTGAGTCCACATTAAAAATGACATAACTTTTTAATGGTAAGTCAAATTTCAGCGGAGTTTGGTGCGCTAGGAAGCGCTTAATGAGTGCTTTCCAATGATATGTTAGATGACATACTTTCAAGCTATGGTTAAAAAGTGATTGCAAGTCAAATGTATTAGTAGAAAATAGTGTATAATTATACTAAAACGAATTTCTACCCAAAAAAGCTAGTGTCCTTGAAAGTCCATGTTGCACCACCAAACCATGCTTTTAGCCAGCAATGTAATCAATACTACAATAAGTTGCAATACATCGTACTTTCTCACTTATTTATTTGCTAATTCTTCGTTATCATTTGTAACATCATCATGTGACAAATCCTCCAAACCACATGAGTCTATCTCTAGTTCTACCCAGATATCTCCTATAGCTTTGTTATTAATAAGTTGATCTTCACAAGCTGATGGCAATGGTGAGGACAAGAACGATTGAGAAGCTGTGTTGTGTGACATCGATCCATCCGATGATTATGCATCACACTCAAAATCATCATTTGCTTGTAAAGCATGCACATCCTTTGAAAATGTTTCATAGATTTCATCATCAGGATCTTGTTCAAGTACATCCGTTGGAAGTGCTATGTCCTCCATGACATCTCTATCCTCAAAAATTCTTTTAATTTGAGGAGTGTACCACCATCTGGGATTTGAACGGTCGGGATGAAAGACCACCTGTAATTGATTGATGTTACCATAAAGATTGATTCATAATTGGTATCTATGTTAGAATTGCTTGGGTATACATGCAATATACAATTTTTGTATACTGGAAATCAATTGATTTGACATAAAAAGAGCATTGACTACTTGAACACATACGTACCTACTTACATTGTTGAGGAAAAACAAATGTATCGCTTTGATCTATCCAAAGCTTGGTGGAGTCAATGGCAAAATAACCACTCTCATCTTTCCTCACAATTGCATTGGGACCATTACAAATAACTTTAAACCATTTGACATCAAATATGAAAAATCATAATTGCATAAATCCAACTTCAAGAATGTCATTGATTGTCCCACAATAATCAAGTTGAGAAAGAGTAAATTGGTGTCAATTGTGCTTGTTGGTGACTAAAATTTTCCATGACTCCATAATTATAGGTGCTTGAATGCAGTCCGTACGAAAATGTCGTCCATGCGTCCACAATGCGTTGTATTTTTTTACTGAACGAGAAAGAATAAAATGTGTTAGGGAAATAACAAATATTGATTCATGACATCATGTTCCAATCTATATTACCCTATACATCACGTGATATTAAGCAAATACGTAAAAATAGTTAAACATGTGAATGATTTACATAACTTACATGAAAATCATGCCCCTTTGCAAATTCTCACTCTCTTTGTCACTTTCTCGTTGTTTGCCATGGCTTGTCTAAGGGCATCAAATAGCCAATCAAGCGTCATGTCATTGGGTAGAAGGGCCAAGTCATGTGGATATGATTGTCTTCTATGTCCTCTTCTGAAAGTGGCTCGAGTGGTTGTTCTACGAGCTTTGGCCTCTTCATATATCAAAATCCACTTTCGCATTTTTTTGTTATTAAGAATGCAAAACGTATTCACCTTCTCCTTGAAGGAATCACTCATTCTCTTGATCACTCCTTTTCCCTGAGGAACCTCCCCAACAACATATTCATCATCCTTATTATCCCAAAGATGAGGAATCAAAGGATCGCTATGAGCAAGGAACTCCATGATATAAACCATGAATTCTTGCACTAGCCACCTTCTGAAATCCTACCCTCATGCCTTGATCTTTGTCTTACGAAGCCTTTCAATGTTTTCATAAATCATTCCATGAAAAACATCCATTGGCTATGGACAGTGCTTGTATTGATAATATTGATCAATGAGAGAATGCCAAAACCACTAGAATGGACTATGCATAGGAAAATGACGAAAGTAGATGATGTATCTACAATGGCCACCTCATCTACCAAATGCACAATGAGATGCATTTGAATGGTGAAAATGGATGTGGGAAAGTGCTTCTCGATCAAATACATTGCCTTGATTGAGCTTTGTCTTGCCACCTCAATGGATGCTAGTGGTATCTCCTTGGGTGAAATGTATCTTCATAAGAAAATTAAACAACAATAACATACACATTAGTTCGATCTTCGCCTCTTAGAGAAGATTCATGGAGCCTTTGGGAGGACAATTCTATTCCCAATTGTTTGTGGCCCTAAATCAAACATCTTTTCTATTTTTTTCAAGTCATCTCATGTGGGTTTTTCTTATCTTTGGCATTGGTCAAGTGTTCCCAAATTATGCTCGCCACATTCTTGAATATGTGCATTGGGTCCAAAAGATGGTTTATCAACAATTTTTTCCAATGTTAAAGTTCATGAAATATTAATAACCTCTTCATATCAGGAGGGGGGCGTCCTGGATTTTGAGTGGATCTCCGAATTTGAGGCCAATCACTTTTTTTCAAATTTAAGAAACAAGCACACATGTTTAATCGAGATTGTTGTTTGGAACATAGAGAGTAAATGTTCAAAATATGACAATCGGCCATTTTTTCCTGAAGGTGCAAAAATGCGAAAAACCCAACAGTGCTTTGAAAATGAATTTTGATCATTGTGTCACTTTTTCCAGACAGTGTCGCTTTTTCCCGACAGTCCCAAAAAGGCGAAGGTGCCTTAAAAAGATTAAGGCACAAAAATTCCTAAGGTGCGAAAGAAGGCGAAAAACCCGACAGTGTCGCATTTTTCCTGAAGGTGCGAAAAAGGCGACAGTGCCTTAAAACGAAATGTGTTTTAAGGAAAAATGAAGGTCCAAAATATGTTGTCGTCCTTCGGCTGTTTTCAGGATGCTCATTACTTGAACGATTTGTTAAGGCTGAACATAAGAAATCTAACAGATTTGTTAAGATCAAAATAAGTAGAGGTGTAGTAGCATAGCAATAGCTAAAATCTTTTCAACAAACTATTCATGTCTAATATTATTTAAATAAAAGTAGAAGTGCATCGTCCAATTTCAATTACTATTTTCTGTTTTCTATGTGATCCAAATTTTGAGAATATATATGATCTTTTCTGAAGTCTAAATTAGTTTTCGATTTTGCAAATTCAGAATATTATTTCATAATAGTTAGATGTGTTGATAAAGTGCTCTGTGTTTTCTTTAACCACAAGCAAATGCAGGAGCAACACAAGCTTCTAAGCCCAATGACAAAGAAGAAGCTTTCATGAGGAATATTAAAGGTAAACAAGATGATTAATCTTGGTACTTTGGACTCGGGGGCTACCCAACACATAACACTTTTCCAACATGAGCTAGCTCAAATGTTTTGGGGTAAGAGGAAGTTAACAAATTGTGTTTTCCAAGTCCAATAGGTAGTGGGAGACGCCATGAGTGATTATTTGAGCATAACTATTATTTAGGTACTGTGTGCCAATGGTGATCTCAGTCTCTCTTAGCTTTGTCGTCTTTACCAAGGTGGTCCTTAGAGAGACTAAGTTTATTACATACTGACTTGTTCAAGGACAAGATGTTAGAAATCTTTTTTGAGGTGGTGAGATCTACAATTCAAAGTGTTATTATGTAAATGATAGTTCTTGTGCTATAGAGTCTATGTTGGCTTTGAAAGAGAACCGACATTTCAGCCATACTGGCTTATGGTAAAAAAAGAGAAACGACATTTCAGCCATATTGTCTAATGGTAAAAAAGAGTATTGGGGGTTAGGGTATGGAATTTGGATATAGAAAATGGTAATTCAAATGCCTTTGTGGAATTATTTAGTGGGGGGGAAGGCCCTGTCTAAGGGCCTTCCTTGCTGGGAGGGCCCTCGCCCAAGGGCGGGAGCCCGAGGGCAGGCCTCGACCAGCAACGAAGGCCCGAGGACTTCGGGCCTTCCCCTGCGTAATGCCATTGTGCGAAGGTTTTTTTTTTTCCTTGCCGTACGGTACGGCTGTACGGCCATACGTGTGGACTAGTTTTTTTTTTCTTCTAGCCGTACGGTACGGCCGTACGTGTGGACTAGTTTTTTTTTCGGTTTTTTGGGGCAAATTTTTTTACATTTGTGATGGAATGTGAATGTGGACAGCCAATGACGGGATGCCACATAGCACATGCACATTCCACCAGAGAGAGGAGAGAGAACGTGCATTCCATGGGAGAGGAGAGAAAACTTGCATTGCACCGGAGAGGAGAGAGAACATGCATCCATAGAGAGAGAATGTCAGATTCCTAAGAGAGAGAAAATTGGATGAATATTATGCTCCTGGAGGTGTTCCCAAAATACAAAAGACACCTGAGCACAATGCATTACCATGAAAACAAAGTTGGTAACATGTGGGCCATGGACACCAATTAGAGAGGAAATGATGATGTGGCCTAGATCTATGTTAGGCAAGGGAAGGGAGGAAATGCTGCTCATTGGATCTCTGTTAGGGAAGAGATGAAATGAGATGAAATGCTGCTCGTTGGACCTCTGTCAGGGAAGAGATGAAATGAAATGCTGCTGTCTGGATCTTGGAGGGAAGAGGCCCCAGCTAGTGAAGTCGCTTATTGGCACGGGAGCGGGGGTAATGCCCACTCTAGTGCCTCTGCGACACATGGAGTGGACTGCCCGACCCTTCTTTTCCCTATTCGGCGTGCACAGGGTGCTCGTTGAAAATATTTTTTGGCAAGCACACTGCATGTGGCACCGAGCAGTCTCAGGCGCTGGGCAGCTGCAGGTGGTGCCTGGCACCAGCACGCCCAGGCATACACATGTGAGACCTTGGGAGTCATTGAGTATATATGGCCTTTGAGAGTCCCATAAGAAAACTTATGGAATAAATTCTGTAGCAACATCCTAAAAAATTACTTCTATTTTTAAACTTTTCTATTTCCTGAAAGCCCAAAGATACCCAAAAGTTCATTTGGGCCAGCAACAACACCAATGTTACCAAGAGAGGTTCATTAGGGCCAGCAACAATTAACACTAAAATTTTCTTTTGGCGAGAATCTCTCTCTCCTCTCTCTCTCTGCCCACATGAAATAAGCACAGCCTCTCTCTCTCTCTCTCCTCTCTCTCTCTGCCCACATGAAATAAGCACAGCCAGGCTGCAGCTGGAAATGGCTTGCACACATGAGCTGTGCGTGGCCCACAGCCTTGCCGTGGTGACGGTCGCAGGCTAGCTGGGCCTCGTCTCTTACTGGGACGGAGGGGATTACGCCCGGCAGCGTGCATTGATCCCCACGTGTCCCAGAGGAAACCTGTATAGAAACTTGAAGAATTCCACATGACGCTAGGTTTAATTAACTCTAGCAAAAGTATGGCGATTCGTTCTTTCCCTTCCCAGAATTCAAAGGACAAGCAATGGGGTTTTTTTCCCAACTACACGAAGACCCGAAGGATTCTTATTGAAAAAATGCTTCCACATTCTAGCAAAAGTACGCTATGCTGATTCATTTCTTTGCCTTCCCAGACTTAGGAAGAATTCTTATAGAAAAAGCATATATATTCAATACAAGGCTGGCAGTATTCCATACCCAAGTTCTATGATTAAGAAAGATTACTCATCTGTAATGAGCAGTCTCAACATGGAAGGACGTGCAAATATATCACCTTATTATCTATCATAAAGGATGAAGTATCATCCTTACAGGAGGGAGCCTCTGAATCTGGCTCAATTGTGATAACAAATTTGTATTTTGTCATCAGAAGCCGCTCTCGTGCGGGAATGGGGACCCACATAAATCTCAAAGCTGTAAGAATTCATGAAAATGGGCTCCTCTGAACACTACCTACCCATACTTATTTCTAGAGTAAAAAAAATACTGAAATGAATATGATTTATCACCTAACCTGGGCCTACGCTACGCTGAGAATAGAGAGCTGGCGCAAAAATGCCCCCTAAAAAAATATCACGTGATTTCCAATTCACAGCCTACACCTTTTTAGCAATAAGGTTCATACTCAGCCCGAATCCGTAGGGAAACAAGGGATCATAAACTGCATCACCGACGTTCATTGGAAGTTGATCCACAGTCTTAAACCATGTCCTGGGCAGTTTACCATGGAAGTCATAGTCGCCAAAGATAACATCTGCAACTCCTTGGCCTTCAGTGCCAGGCAACCAGGCAGCTACTAATGCATCCATCAAGGGCAAGTAAGGCTCAACAACAAGAGGCCTTCCAGAAATCAAGATCACCACACACTTTATTGATGATCCGCAGACCGTCTTGATGGTTTCTAGCCCCTCTGCAGGAATTGTGAGATTCATATTATCTCCTGCTGTCTCTGCATAAGGTGGCTCTCCAACCACAACAATGGCATATGCGAAGTCATTGCTTGCAATGAAGTTTACATCTGGATTTTCTTCAAATACTACTTGGGTAGAGGAGCTCACAGTGCTGGTGATTGCTTGAAGGATTGTAGTTCCTGCAAAAGGTAGAAAGCATTGTGTCAAGAAGATTGTTTGCTTGCATGGCAAGAAGTTAAATGTCCGACTTAAAGAGAATGTTATTCACTTACCCACAGTGGTCTCACCACTATCTCCTTGCCAAGAGATAGTCCACCCTCCACACTGATAGCCCAGGTTGTTTGCATGACTGCCAGCCACAAGAATCTGAGAAGCATTTTTGTTAAGTGGCAAAAACGGTGCAGCATCTGCTGTCTTCCCATTCTGAAGGAGTACAAGAGATTTGCGTACAGCTTCACGTGCAATCTCTCTGTGTTCCTAGTCATTAACAAGAGATCCCTCGTCAATTTTCATTTAGGTGAGAAAGAACCCATTGAAAAAACCTTGCCTCCATATATATACACGAGAACTGTAGTAAAAAAATTCATCACAGTGTGAAAAACACCCATGAAAGGCATTTGCCTTTACAAGAGATATTTGGATATATGCCTTTGTCAGAGGGAGAGAGATTTAGACTTACTGCACTCCCAACCATGCTGGTCAAAGATCTGTTGGCGAGAGGCTGCTCAAACAATCCAAGGGCAAACTTGACTCTAAGTATTCTTCTGACTGCGTCATCAATCCTATCTTGTGAGATCTTCCCTGAACTTATAAGGGCTGTCAGATCACTGAGGTATGTCTGATAATCATATGGCACCATCACCTGCATAAGCATGCCAAACACATCAATCCCCCTTTCCAGCAAACTCTAAAGGACATCTATTCCCCAGCATAGGGCTGCTGAAGTATAACGTGTGAGCTACACGAACTTCAGATCAGGAAAGAGTGCAGGACAAAGAGAATGCCTCACCATATCAATGCCAGCAGTGATGGAAGCGAGGACGGAGTAACTGTAATCACTATCAGGAGGGTTGGTGATCCTGTTAATACCCTCCCAATCAGAAATGGTAAACCCCTGCACATAATTCAAGAATGGAACTTGTCAGCAGTATTGGTTAAGATCATATTGAATGTTCTGAAAGCATACGAAGCTGATCAGATCCATGAATGGAAGAGATTAAACTAGGAAGGAGAAAGATGTTGCACCTGAAAACCTAGCTGCTGCTTCAGCACCCCTGTAATAAGAAACTCATTGCTGTGCATTTTCTGGCCATTCCAGCTTGAGTAGGAAATCATGACAGTTGATACTCCTTTCTCAATGGCATCAAAATAGGGAGCCATGTGGACCTTGACGAGATCATCATAACTGATGATGGTATTGTTCTCATCGATCCCATCTACCGTTCCCCCATCTCCAACGAAATGTTTTGCGCAAGCAGCAACATGCGATCTGCAGTAGTCATTGATCATGCAACAGTCAGAAAAATGAGAAAGGAAATACCGATCTATGCCAGAGGAGTCGAGCATCGCATGGAATGGCTGGGTTGGGAGCTTACTGTCCGCCGATGAAGGGAACTCCTGGTGTATGGCCTTCTGGAAGCTGCCCTTGCAGTCCTATGATGATTTCTGTCATGCTTCGAACCAGATCTGGATCTTCGCCATAGCTTTCGTAGCAGCGTCCCCATCTAGGATCCCGAGAAACCTGAAAAATAATGCAAAAATGCAACGGTAAGCAAATGGGAAAACTATGCTTCAGGACTGAAGTGAAACTGATAAACCTGAGAAAGGGCATCAGTCAAACAATATTCTAGGAAATTAATATTTTCTGATCTTAGAAGGGATCTGGCGTTTTCCAGGTCAAACTCAACTCTTGGGCCCAGCTAGTGCAGGGTGCAGCGATAGGGACATACTAGTTCTACCAATGCCATGCCAACATTCGGACGGAGAAGAACGGGGATGGAAATGTGGAGCATGAAAGATCACAACAGCCAGAGACCAGAGTACCACACACATATGCAGCCCCAGGCCGCCATAGACAGAGCTAGTGGGTTGTGGAAGAGAGGATGGACAATGCGTATGGCATACTGGAACATAAATGAGAAGGCGACGATGACACACACTATGGAATAAGAGGTGTTAAGTGGCATGTGTCATGAATAATGCATGGGATAGCTTACATGAGAACTCCCATAGAAGGAAGGAGAGATGCATGGAATAGCTTACAAGGGAAGTAGTGTGAGTCACAGACATGAATTAGAACCTGGGCCACCACGAGAGCAAGGTGAGACGCATGGGATATTCGAGGTGAGATGTATGGGATAGCTTCCAAGAGAATTCCCATAGAAGCAGGCTGAAATATATGAGATAGCTTGCAAGGGTATACCTGTAGAAGCAGGGTACAATGCATGGGATATCGCACATTATCCCATGAAAATTCGAGCAGAAGCAAACTGCAATGCATGGGGTATCTTACATAATTCCGTGAGAATTTGAGTAGAAACAAGGTGCGATGCATGGGATAGCTAACTCACAGCGATGCATGGCGCGAAAGCGTAAGGAATTCCCGTTCCTCGAACCTCCGCGGCCGTCGCAATGCCTATTCTCCTCGCCAAATAAGGATCTCTACAAGGGAAAAATCACATCAGAAAGATTGTCATCACCTTGCCTCAGCTCAGAACAAGGATTGTTGCATAGGCAATCCTCAAGGTCACAAAGATCTCTACACCACCAAAATTACATCACAAAGATTGTCATCACCTTGCCTTTCCATTCAGATTAGCACAAGGATTGTTGTATAGGCAATCATCAAGGTCACTAGTTCTAGTCCAAGTACTCACAAGAACAAGAGGAAATAAAAAATGCCTTATTTTCTCACCTTGTGGCCCCAATGCCTATGTTGTGAGGGAATATGGTGGCTCCGTAGACGTTGTTGTGACCGTGCACTGCATCTACTCCGTAGACTATCGGTATTCCCAGGCGAGTCTCCAGCGCATTGTTCTGAAACCCGTCGATCAGATCGGCCCAGTCGCTTGCCGACGCATTGGGAGAAGGCGCGCTGCCGCCTCCGTTCAGCACACTTCCTGCAAAACCCCGTCCACATGCACACGCATCCAATCAGCTCATCGACATACACGTATCCATTCATGTCAGACAAGAGACTGTACATGTGCTCTCCAATGCACAAACCCATCCACATGCAAGAATCTGATTAGGAGACAGTATTTAGCCTGTCCACACACACGCATCTAATCAGTCAGACAAGAGGCTGTGCTCGCAGCTCACCGATGCCGTACTGCTGGATTACAGACGGGGTGGCCACAGTCCGCTCAATCTGCGTCATCTGACCCAATTTCTCCTGTAGAGTCATGAGACCGAGGAGGTGTTCCACCCTCGCCTCGATGGGCTGCATCGGATCCTTATATACAGGAAGGGCATCGCCTTGCACCTTGCTGCAAAGCTGACATGCTGTAGTGAACAGCAGCATAGCTTTGTTGAACAAACCCCTTACGTTGTGATCGCTGTGAGCCATTGGCAGAAGGCAGGAAGAACTGTCTTCCCTATACTATACACAAATGCTTCAGCTCGAGGATCTCCAAGCTGCGGAAAGAAAGTGAATTTCTATACAGATCTAAAAATGTGCGAAAATTCTGTTATTTGATCAAACAAAAACACAAACACAAACAGCGTTAAGTGAGCTATTCCTTGGAATGCGCGTTGCATGCTGTAACAACACAAACAGCTGCCCACCAGAAAACTAAATCTTTACAAAGTTCTATAAAGGTCTACAGTTGCTATTTGATCAAACAAATACCCAATTGCAAACAGCTTAAAGTGAGCTATTCCCTTAAAATGTGCATTGCATGCTGCACTAAATAGATTCACAGAAAGAGCTACCCACCATAAAACTAAAAAATAAATCTGTACAAGCTATATTCAGATGCTAATGCAGCTTCTGATCAATTATTCAACGGAGCTTGTTTTTTCAGCAGATTCCAAGAATTGGAGCCTGGTTTTTCAGCAGATTCCGAGAGAGAGAGAGAGAGAGAGAGAGAGAGAGAGAGAGAGAGAGGCTAGCAATAACAGGCGTCTGTGCAATATATGTGAATGGCGAAAGCTGAAAGGAGAAGGTCACGTAACCGCCATACCCTCCATCCGAAATACGAGGTACGAAGCCCCAGGCGCCCGTTGAAGTCATGGTCCACCACGTGGCCTGTCACATGACAAGTTCCCAAATGTGCCCCAACGGCTACCAAAAAAAAAGGGCAACCACTTTAAAGTTTCTTTTCCACACAAGTACTTCTTTCGCTTTCAAAGTGCGTGCATTGTCTTGCTGCTATATAGAACGCATAAATAATCAACGAATAATGTAAACTTTCCAGGAAAGATGCTTTTTGCATGGGGAAGTACTAATGTGAGACTGCTCTCAAATATTTTATCAAAAAGAAAGGGAAATGTGGATGCCTTTTTGACCTTGCCTTGCAAAGGCTATACTATGTGGTGAGGTTGGTCAATTTTATGGGGCAAATTAGCATGCATGTGTTCTCGGGGGCGAAATGTTAAGAAGGCATGAACAATCAAACTACAAAGGCATTTTATGCATGGCTATTTCGCCTAAATAGCATTTGGTTTTTTTATGCATGATTATTTTGCTAAAGAACCATTTACTTTATCATGCATGGCTGTTCTGGCAAAGAACCGTTCTGTGGAAATGCAAAAGCTATTTTGTTTGCACGTTATTCTTTTTTCCTGATTAAAGTAGTGGGTAGCTGTGCATGCGCCATGTCTCCCTGAGTATTTCAATAAGGTATGTAGTAGACGTCTCTCTCTCTCTCTCTCTCTCTCTCTCTCTCTCTCTCTCTCTCTCATGAGCTCTATTCTATAGTCACTACATTATATACACTCTTCAATACATCAAGAAATGGTTTCTCCCTTATGGTACCAAACTAGTAAAAATGCTCTACCTTGTTAAACTTGGAAATATGACCCTTATGAGAGTTTTTGTAAATTATGGTCTAGTTGAAGAAGAACTTGTTTTCCTTGAATGGTTGTGATCAATGCACATTATAGGCATGCGATCTAACGGTGGGCATTTTCAAACACTTAGTGCATTCAGATGTACTGATATTTTTATATAAGGGAGTATGTCACAACCCTAAATCCCATTTCTCTCTCTCTCTCTCTCTCTCTCTCTCTCTCTCTCTCTCTCTCTCTCTCTCTCTCTTTGTGTCTCTATACTACGACTTACTATGACTTGGAGGAGTAGATGCTTGTGAAGGAAATCAAAAGACTATTCGTGTGGGGAAATACTACGAAGTAAGGTAAAGCTATGAACAATTTTGTGGCTTAATGACCTTTCATACATAGAAAGGTTTCATACTTATTTGTTGTGTTTCAAGTTGAAAAGCTTACATAAGTTAAAATTTTAATGTGGTTGTTGGAACCCCAGGAGCGATGATCCACACCTTGATAGTCACCACCTGCAAACACAGATTCCAAACCAGCGGAAGCAACACACTCACAAGGAGGAGGAGGAGCAAAGAACACCAAAGTATGCCGTTACAATTAACTTACTCTCTCATTCAAATTTGGTGATTAAGTACAATGGAAAATTTGGGTCCAGAAAGGACCGTAATAAATTTGAACTTATATATCTAACCACTACTCTAATTTTAATGGCTTTTCTTAATGGTCAGGTACTCGGTGCACATGGGCTACAATGGCCTCTGTACATCCTCTTAAATTCACCGACACATACCGTCGGTGGTAGCGTAATATACAAAACGACATAATACAATATATTGGGACTATGAAACAAACTCGTTACTACTAACTCGTTTGAGTTCTAACACTCCCCCTTAGTAACTAGTTTGTTCTCCCTGATATTCAATAAGTCTCTAAACTTTTCAAACCTACCTCGTGCAAAAGGCTTCGTAAATATATCTGCTAATTGTTCTTCTGTAGAACAATAGACTATGTTGATTTCCTTACGTAACACTTTCTCTCGCACAAAGTGGTACTGTATTTCAATGTGCTTTGTGCGTGCATGAAAAACATGATTCTTAGCCATACGAATACAACTAGTGTTATCACAATACAACACAATAGGATAGTCTTGCATAATAGATAATTCACCAAGCATTCGACACGTATCCAGCTAGCTTCACAAATAGCAAACTTTGCAAAAATATATTCTACTTCTGATGAAGAAAGTGAGACGGTGGGCTGTTTCTTGGACTTCCATGATATTACCACAAACAAGAGAAAGCAAAGCATGTTCATAGGAGATTCACGCAAGAAAACAACCATGAATAAGGAGCTCCAAGATTGTCAAAAACTCATAAAGAATCTTCTTTATTCACACAAGAGAGAATGATAATACAATAAAAACTCCCTCACAAGAGAAGGGGTCTCTTAAATAGACCAAGAGGCTGCCCATGTGGAGCCTAAGTGGCAACTCCACTAATCTACAAATTCCAAGTGGAATTAGCTCTTCCACTAAAGGTCACCATCAAAAGGTGGCTCACTCTAGTTTATTTCAGAGGGGTCCACATTTATTACATTGTTTAGAAATACTACTAGCTCCTACATGGTCATTGCTTCTTTGGGATTCACCATGAGGCTCATATAACGTAGAACTGTATACCTAGCTAGTATTCCTCGGCTCTCATGCTCGGCTCTCATCTTCTTCTCTTTCTTCTAAGACCTCCTCGGTCTAGAGTGAGAGGTGCTCTTCATGCAGCTCAGCTTGGCATCTTGGGGATTCCTTGGAATCTACCAACAGAGATCCAATATAGTAGCAACACGATAGGTACTAGCATCAAAGGGTTTCCGTGATTGCTTACCATAGATGCAAGCTTCGCACACACCTGAAGAAGTGACAATGCGTGACAATCCTTGAACCATTTCTGCATCGTATAACTGCTTTAAACTCCTATAGTTCAAGTGTCCAAATCTCTCATCCCGCAAATCACTTTTGCTTGAGGTACTAGGTGTAGATGTAGCCAAAAAAGCAGTCTCCAAGTCATATAGCTTATTTTCGGCTCTTGTCCCCTTTGCTATGACAGAAAAGTTCTTTTTGATATCTTTTACTAAGCACCTATCTTTGTAGAACTCAACCTTATAACCCTGATCTGTTAGACAACCCATTGATAAAAGATTTTTGGCGAGTTTTGGAACATAGAGTGCATATCTGATATGGGCATCGCTTGACGCTTTATCATTAATCAAGCTTACTTTGATATCTCCTACACCATCAACTGAATGTGACATATCATCTTCCAGAACAATTGAAGATTTCTCTTGATCTTCATTGAGATTTGAAGGCCACTCTTTATGAGACGTCATATGAGTTGATGCACCTGAATCGATATACCATGCATCTTTCTAGAGTTGAGCACTAGCACATATGAGAGAGGTATTACCTTTTTGAGTTTTTGGCTCTTCTTCTTCCACATAGTTAGTGGTGTTCCTTGGCCTATCTCGACCTCCGCCAAAGCTTCTACCTCTCCCCCTTCCTCTTGCAGCAACAACGACTTGCTTAATTCGACACTCACTTGAAATGTGTCCAAATTTTTCACAATAATAGCAAGTGACATTCTTCTTCTTAGTGTCACTGCCCTTAGAAGTGCTAGTATCCGTTGCTTGCTCTTGCCTTGGTTGATTTTGTTGCCATTGATTCTTTTACTATTTGTTGTTGTGGCCTCTACCAGATTGATGATTTCGGCTTCTACCTCTTCCTCTAAATGAAGTCACAAGTGATTCATTAGACCTCTTGGAATGAGGTTTTCGCATTAACTCTTCCTGCAACAAGTGTGCACAAAATTCTTCAAATGTAGATGATTTTTCTCTCATCATCACCGAAGTTACCAAATGCTTATATGACATAGGCAAGGCACCCATCACTATGGTGAGCAAATCAATTTCTGAAACGGTTTCATCAACAACAGCTATTTCTTCCTTTAGCTCCTTTATCCTCGTAATGAATGTTGTAACTGCTTCCTAATCACCCATCTTGATAGTCATGAGATTTTGCTTCAACATCATGACTCTTGCATTGTTGACTAACTCAAAAGAGTGTCTTCAAGATATTCTAAACCTTTATGGGTGTAGAAGCCGATGCAATATGCGGAATGATATGGTCTACAACTGACATGTTAATCATTCCTAGCGCTCTTGTTGCCCACTTGTCATAATCCAATTATAACATTTCAATCTCTTCAATGTTCCTTTTGCCTGCTTCGAAAGGTTCGGCAATCATGCTTGGCCTACTTTATTCACTTGTCACTAGATGCCATGAATCCCTCATCATTAAAAGATTTTTCATCTTGAACTTCCATACTGGATAATTCTTTCCATTCTACTTGCTTGCATCTAGCAACAACAATGCCAAATCTTTGTTTGCCATTGAATAGACAGTGAAAAATCAACTACTTTTGCCTTTTGATTCACAGGAAACAGAGCTCTGGATTACAAGTTATGACAAATGTCGACATCAGATTGGAGTGAATTAAAGGTTTAGCCCACCTAGTTTCGAAGCCACAGATCCATTCACGACATCAGTTCCAAATTTGGAGGTCATTTGTGCCAAATTTGGAGGACCTCTAATTTTAGCTGCACTTTTGGTGAACTTTTTGCCAGAGGATCAGATTTTGACGAATTGATAGTCAATATATATGTTTTTGAGTGCAGTAAGTTCAGTGGAAACATCTGTTTCTATTTTTGACAACATTGATTGTTAGTTTGTACCTGAGCTTACTATAATTGACAACTTTTCACCCAGTCAACGCCTTCTGTCCATGCATAGCATGCCCAATTTCATGATTCCAGGCACCACTTTGATGGATCAGATGGTGGAATGGAGCAGGATTCAATAGCCTCCACCTGCTACTCAAGGCTCGTCATTTCAAGGCCAAACCCAAGGGCAAGGAGCTCCAGCACCAACCAATCCACAGGGCTCTGGTGGTACCGTCTCCCAACACTATCTTTTTCCTTCCTCTGCTTCTAATCCCATTGACACCACTAACCTTCCATTCATCCCACGTCAATTTTATCTCGAATCTCAAAGAATTGCTACAGCTAACCCTTCACCTCCTCTATCACCTGAACCTGATCTACAAACTAAATATGTCATTGCAGTTGAAGCACCAGCCATCCGGCACAGAATCATGCCCACTGAACCGAACAAGGAGTTGCGTGCATCTCAAGAATTCGCCAAGAAATATCTAACCACAAAAGAGTGCGACAGCTACATCCTGCCAGATCTGGACCAGTGCAAAACCCATAAGGAAGTCGTGAAGCTCCTGGATCCACAACCACTCCGGTGCCATTAGCTCTTCCTACAGAGCAGAACATCCATGACATGGTATCTTGAAGCCATCTCCTACATGTGCATCAATCCATAATACTATCCGGTAGCGCGGCGAGAACCGTTTATTGTCACCAAGATAAAAAACAGAATCTTTTGGCCCAAGCTCATAGGAGTGGATACCGGCAACCTAGCTAAAGATATGGTCACAACTGCCGTGTATTTTACCAAAAGCACCATGGCAATCCTCATCGTGACGTCAGATATTTTGCAGACAATTGCGGTCTAGTGGCATTCTTGGAAGAACTCAAGGGTTTTTGGGATCAAGGGCTACCACCAATAGCCATTGATATCAATAAACCACTGCGAACGCAAGACAACCACATCAACGTAGCAAGGCTTTACTATCGCAAAGCCCTCACTTCGGCACTGCACATTGATATGGTGGAGTTATGGAAAACCCACAACATTTTACAGGGTATGCTCCATTACTACAAACCCATGCCCTTCCTTAACAATTACGATGGCAAATGATGGAGGGCATTAGCAACAAAATTTACCAATCCTGACAACAACAATCTCGCCTCCAAGAAGCTCAAAAAATCTAGGATGAAAAAGTTTCGATTGGTGTGGGACCAATCCAATAAGGAGGGGGATAATGTTAGCAACTGTGCAAATAGAGAGAAAATATAAAAAAGAAATAAAACTCCGTGGCATGTGTTTTGTAAGCCCACGTATGAGTATTTGCCAATAAACTTCTACTATGGCATGTGTTTTGTATGTCCATGGGTAGAAACTTAAAATAATAAAATAACTTAAACTTAGGATTAGAACTTAGACTTAGAAAATCTAAGCTTAGAAATATTTGTCTTAAGTTATCTTAAGTTCCAAGTTAGAAACTTTTAAAATTCTAAGTCCTAAGTTAGGAGTTCTAGAATGGCTAGTTTTAAATTAATCCCATAAGTTAGTGAATACTTATGGAAGACCCTCCTTGCTATAAAAGGAGAGGTATTTGCCATGTACACAACACTTTTGAGATTAAACTATCAAGCTCTCTATTTTTGAGACTATCTCTCTATTTCATTTGCGTTTCCTTTGGGAAGGTGCATAACTTGAGGGAAGGTGCTCGGGCCTCCTTGTCTCCTTCTCATTGGTTTGTACTGTGGCATGTATTTATTCGATTGACTATTAGTTAGCTGCAATCTATCATTCCATTTCCCTTGTGGGTGTTAATTTAAGATCTAGTTTAGTAACCTTGCTAGTTGGGTAAGCCTTAGCAAGGATTGGTTACTTATTGTTTTTAGATAGTTTCATTTCCATTTCGGACACCAGTTGGGCAAGCCTTAGTGCATTCATTTTTGTTAATTATTTCCGTTTGAAGCTTTTGGTAGGAACTTAAAAGGTGGACGATCCTCTCTATACTACACCACATCGTGAGTAGATCTAGCCAACGCATAAACCAGATTTACTTCCAGCAGTACTTTTGGCCAACCATCATCATTATACAAACAAATAATGACGACACAGTAGAAGTATATCCTTGTAAAGAGCCAACAATCACCATAAAACCACATATCTCATTAAACAGCAAAAAAAATGAAAACGATACATATGGACAGAAACGATGAAACAAAATCTACACTCTCTAATAAATCAATTTCACTACTTGCCACAAATGTTGATTGTTAAGAAATTCAAGCAACTCCATCAAGACTCACAACTATCAAACAACATCATCATTTATTACTTGAGAAAGTACATAAGAACAAACGAATATCATCACGTATCAAACCCAGCAAAAAACACAAGAAATATCTGTTGAAGATTTCATACAAAAATATTGAGAAAATTAAAAAAAAAAAATGGCAAAGTACAAAGAAGAAATCAACGATTCTCCTCAAACAAGATGCGTTTGTTGTGATAGATTATTTTTCAATTTTCAAGTCTGTACTCTCACACAGAGAGTAATCAGTTACTTAGAAAAATTAAAGTTATTTGATGAAAAACAAATATTCGACATTCATGTACAAAAAATATGCAAATTTTGCAAAGCTACAATATCAAAATAAATGTTGCCTACAATAAAGGCACACGATTCCACATGCACATAATCGCTACGTACAAGCATCCAATGACAAACATCAAATCACTGCTACAAATTCTCCACAATGTACTACAAACCATACCCACAAATGCTTCCACGACAATAATAGGTGACTTGAACATTGATATTTTAAAGCACAACTCACCTGCACAATTACTTCATAATTTCATGGCCAACCATGGACCACAAATACTTTTCAAAGAAGCAACAAATCTATACAACTCCCAACTTGACCACATATGGACAATTTGCAACAACCATGAATGCCAATCTGCTTCGACTTATTTGTATTCGTCTGATCACTCTCCAATATGCTTCTACTACAAAATGAAAAGCCATCAAGCAATTGTTGGAAGTAAATTTGATGTGCAAATGTTTGGCTGGATCTACTCACGATGTGGTGTAGTATAGAGAGGATCTTCCACTTTCTAAGTTTCTACCAAGCTTCAAACGGAGTGCGGAAATAGAAAACAATGATGAAAGCATTAAGGCTTACCCAACTAGTGCTCGAAATAGAAATGAAACTAACTAAGATGACAAAATACAAAACCTTACTAGGCTTACCCAACTAGCAAGGTGATTGACTAAATCCTAGATAAACACCCAAAGGGGATTAAAATGGAAGATTGCGGCTAACTAATAATCAATCAACAAAATATATGCCACAATACAAACCAATGAGAAGGCAAGACGAGGCTCGAGCACCTTCCCAAAGGGAACACAAATGAAATAGAGAGATAATCTCAAAAATAGAGAACTCGATAGCTTAATCTCAAAAGTGTTATTTACAAGACAAGTATCTCTCCTTTTATGGCAAGGAGGGTCTTCTATAAGTATCCACTAACTTATGGGACTAATCTATTTCTAGCCTTTCTAGAACTTCTAACTTAGGATTTAGAACTTCCAAGTTTCTTAAGTTAGGAACACTTAAGACAAAATATTTCTAATCTTAAGTTTCCTAAGTCTAAGTTCTAAGTTTAAGCTATTTTATTATTTTTTAAGCTTCTACTCATGGGCTTACAAATACATGCCATGGCGGAAGTTTATTAACAAACACTTGTACGTGGGCTTACAAAACACGTGCCATGGAGTTTTACTTCTCTCTTTTTTATTTTCTATGTGTTAGCACAGATGCTAACATTATCCCCCTCCTTATTGGATTCTGGTCCCACACCAATCGAAGCCTTTTCTTCCTGGATCTTCTGTGCTTCTTGGAGGCGAGATTGTTGTTGTCAAGAGTGGTAGATTGTGGAGCCAATGCCCTCCATCATTTGTCACCGTAGTTTGTTCAGGAAGGGCATTGGTTTATGATAATGGAGCATACTCTGTAGAAAGTTGTGGGTTTTCCATAGCTCCACCATATCAACATGCAGGGTTGAAGTGAGTGCAGCGCGATAAATAAAGCCTTGCTACGCTGATGTGGTCTTCTTGCGTTTGTAGTGGTTTATTGATATCAAGGGCTATTGGGGGTAGCCCTCAATCCCAAAATCCCTTGAGTTCTGTCAGAAATGCTACCAGGCTACAATTGTCCGCAAAATATCTAACATCGCGATCAGGGTTGCCATGGTGCTTCTGGTAGAATTTACGACAATTGGTGACCATGTCTTCGGCTAAGTTGCCGAAATCGACGCCTGTGAGCTTGGGCCAAAATATCCTATTCTTGACCTTGGTGATAGGAAACGGTTCTCGCGTCGCTACTAGATAGTAATAAGAATTTGTGTGCATATAGGAGGGAGCCTCGATATACCGTGCCATCAAGGTCTTACTTTGTAGGAAGAGCTGATGGTGCTAAAGAGGTTGTGGATCCAGGAGTTTGACTGCTTCTTTATGTGTTTGACAATGGTCCAAATCTGGCATTATGTAGCCACCTCGCTCTTTTGTCATTAGATATTTCTTGGCAAACTCTTGAGAGGCACACAACTCCTTGCTAGGTTCTATGGGCGTGATTCTGTGCCGGATGATTGGTGTTTCAGAGGCAATCTCATGCTGAATTTGGGGATCAGGTTCAGGAGAGAGGGAAGGGAAAGGGTTAGCTTCAGCAATTCTTTGTGACTCAAGAGAAAATTGGCGTTGAATAAATGGGGGGTTAGTGGTGTCAAGAGGGTTAGAAGCGGTGGAAGGAATAAGATAATGTTGGGAGTTGGTACCACCAGAGCCTGATGGATTGGTTGGTGCTTGAGATTCTTGCCCCAGGGGTTGGCCTTGAAAGGAGGAGTCTTTGCGTAGCAGGAGGAGGCTTCTAGAATTCTGCTCCATCTCCACCATCTAGTCCATCAAAGTGGTGCCTGAAATCATGAAACTGGATGTGCTCTGCATGAATAGATGGCATTGACTGGGCAACTACCTTTTACCGTTCTTCCAGGGTAGCAATGTGTTGGTTTAGGGCCTCGACGGAAGCAAGGTATGATTGTTGTAATTTTGTGTGCTGTTCCATCGTGGCTTTCAACTTTTGGGCCAGCGTTTGATGGGTTAGTGGTGACGGTGATTGTTGGAATTTCTGTTAGTAATTGTAAGGCGAAATCATCTACATTGACTGTAGAGTCAAATAGGGTGGATAATTATACAGGTGAGGGCTTCTGTGGAAGTGTGGAATCGAAGCCCGTGTTGAGAGTGAGTGATGGTGTGGAGGTAGTAGTAAATTGTGGAGGTGGTGGTGGAAGTGTGAGAGCAAGTGAGGGAGTTGGGGTTGTGGAAGGTGCCGGTGTGGACAGAACCACACCCATAGGATCAGAACCAGAAGTGTCTGCCTCAACTGAACTGCCTGCTGCTGTCGCTACTGCTTGTGTGCGTTACGGCGATGCAGAGAGAGAGCGAGGAGTCACGGGAGGCCATACTAGTAGTGATTTGAGATTGCTCTATCAAGTTTGAAAATTTTAAAAAAAATTGGCATGAACTCGAGAGTAGGAATAAAAAATGAAATCGTGGAGAGAAGGGTGGAGGTCTATATATAGACTTTTTTTGGTCAGGAATTCGCAACTCCACCCACAAATTGTCCTTAGTGTCCATGATTTCGTAATGATGGTCGCAAATTTTGAGGCAGTATTCTGAGGGCCGACGAATTTTTGTAAGTGATTTTTGTGTCTCAAAATAGAAAAAATGACTGATAGTAAAACATGTGACTGATCAAAATTCGCGGAGGTGACAAGGAAATAGTAGGAATTTTTCTAAGCTTCAGCGAATTGTCTACGAGTTCTGGAAGCTAGTATCTAATGCAAAAAAACTAACTTTTTCTATATCTGAAAAGTTTGTATCTTGATGGTGTGAACAAGAAAGCACAACAAAAAATTTGTTGAAATGGTAGGCAGGCAGTAAAGAAAAGTAGGAAAGAAAACAACTAATAGATATCAAGATAAAAACATGGTTCATTGTACTTTCTTAGTCTGCTCCCATTGACCACAGTGTTGAGGATATCACCTTGAAGGGTTTGGAGTTGTACATATCCAGAGGCAAAGATTTTTTTAATGACATAAGGACCTTGGCCAAAAAATTTTAGTTTGCCTTTAAAGGCTTTGGCCTGGTATAGCAGGGCCAATCTCCAACCTGGAAGTCTCTAAGTTTCAATGATCGGTCATGCTATGTTTTTTGTCGACGTTTGTGGACTTGTTTGCTAATCCGTCGTGTTTCGCATAGTTATTCCAGATGGAATAATATGTTTGCTAGAGTCTCTTGATTATCGAGCTCAAGATTATAGGCCACTCAAAGGGAGGAGATATGGAATTCTACAAGCATAACGGCTTCTTGGCCATATGCTAGTTGGAAAGGGGTTAAGCCTGTAGCTCTCTTCGAGGTGGTGCGATAAGCCCAGAGAGCAGCATGAAGTTTTATTTCCCAATCAGATTGGCTGGATTCGACGATTTTGGTGAGAATTTCACATAGGATTTTATTGGTGGATTCCGCCTGGCCATTGCATCGTGGATAGTATGGAGAACTTTTGCGATGTACCACAAAATTTTTTGAAAGGAGATATGCTATGACAGAGTTAATGAAATGTGTACCCCTATCACTGATAAGTTCTAGAGGACAGCCGAAACGAACTATAACTTGTTTATAGAGAAATTTTACGGTAGAACAAGCGTCAGCAATGCAAACAGCTCTTGCTTCAGCCTATTTGGTACAATAGTCCGTAGCTACTATGATGTAATGAGATTGTGTGTGCCGAGCAACGGGACTTTTGTTAGGGTTCTTATGGGCGTAATGACCAAAATTGACACTAACGTATAAGGTTTGGTTTTGAGGACCAACGCATGTTGTTCAGGTTTAGACAAAGAAGGATCCATCTGCCTTGAAGTTAAATATTCTGTGATTTCCTTAGCCCATACGGGTGTAGAGTCAACTTGGAAAAAGATGGCATCTGGTAAATCATCGTTGATACCTTGATCAGGGGTGGGAAGGTTAGGGATTCGGGACAGATGATCTGCTAGAAATTGTTGAACTCCCTTGCGAACCACGATCCTAAACTCAAATTCTCGCAATAATAGGATCCATCTAGTAATATGGCCTGTGGTGCAAGTCTTGTTGATGAGATATAATAGTACTTGATGATCAGTGAAGAATGCAAAAAAAAAATTCAGAAAATAACAGCGAAACTTCTAAACCGCATATACAATTGCCAAGGCTTCACGTTCGGTAGTGGTATAATTGACTTCAGTAGGTATCAATTGTCTACTGAGAAAACAAATAGGTAGTCTTTCTTTAATTCTCCCGGTTGGGTGAGCATTGTTCCAATGACATACTTGGATGCATTGGTATGCACATAGAATTTCTTAGAATAATCATGAGCCCGGAGGATAGGTGCATTGGTAAGGGCTTCTTTGAATTGATTAAATGCGACGCATTGTTCATCCATCCATTTGGGAACTACAACTACTTTGTAGATTAAGCGTGCTTTGTTAGCAAAATCGAAAATAAAGCACCGATAGTAGTTGGCGTGGCCAAGGAAAGAGTAAATTTCGCTTATCGTACGTGGTTTCGGTAGATTTTGAATGATAAGGATCTTTTCGGGGTCAGTGGCAATGCCATTTCGGGAAATAATATGTCCTAACACAATACCATGTGTTACCCAAATCTGACATTTTTCAAGATTAACGGAGATGCTGAAGCGTTGACATTGGATAAAAAAAAATTTGAGCACAAGTAGATAGTGTGAAAATTGTCAACATTTCCTAGCTAGTTTGAGGCCTAAATTGGCTAAAATTGTAAATAGTTTTGGTTCTGGAGTTTCACACGTGTGAACCAGGCCACAATGTTTTTATTTACTATATTTTTTCAGTATGATGAAGTGTCAAACTTCATACCCTTCAAAATGAGACCATTTTGATGTATTTTGGTCATATAAGCCATTTTTAGCTATTTTTCCTATATAGGGAATATCTAGGGTCAAGTACCTTCTAGAGAGAGGAGAGAGAGTCATCTTCCTCATCCATAAATAGTAGGGAAGTCGTGGAAAACAGGTTGGAGAAACCTTTTGTATGCTTCATTGAGATCAATAGATCATTGTCATTGTTTCTTCCTCCATTGAGAGCATTGTTGTGTGTATTGTCTTCAAGCTATTGTGTATGATCTTAGGTGCTTTCCAAAAGTGATAGGCTGATGTATTATGGACTGTATAATGCTATTTTGGGCCGCACTTGATGTTTATGGAAGTTTCCATTTGTGATAAATGCTTTTTGATCAAGTTCTTTGCATTCTAGGTAGCATAGAATGTGTTGCCAATTCCTAGCTTATGTAGTTTGGAGTGCAAGCATTCAAGCCAATGATCTTGGAGTTTAGATCCACTTAGGATCTGTATTTTTCACATGGTATCAGAGCTGGTTGGCTTCTATTTACAGTAAGTATTCCATTTTTGGTGATATTTGGATGTTTGATCAAGTTCTAGCATGATTTTGCATTGCTTTGTTGATCAAATCTTACTAACCTTTGTTTTGTGAGTTGAACTTGTGGATCAAAAGCATATTTTAGGTCTATTGAAGATCAGAGGCTGAAAAGAAACTATTTTGGATCAGATCATAACACCTAATCATTTGTGATTGTGAGGCTTGTGCATATTCAATACTAACAATGTTCTTTTCAATCCTATTGTTGACAATCTCCATTCTTGGATGAACACTCTCCTTAAGTGGATGAAACTTCTCCTTAAGTGGATGACAAATGCTCTTTTGAGTGAGTTGTAATTCTCCTAAAGGCTGAGCAAAGCTCCCATTTGGATGAAAGATCCCCTTTTTTGGGTGAACATATTGTAAGCTCCATTGTGAAGAGCATATTGTAAAGATTGTCATCAATTTTGGCATAAATTTTGGTGTACTTTGTTGAGCATGTAAGTAACTCTCCTTATGTAATTTGATTGGAGCATTTGCTGGAAGGTGTTAACCATTATGCAAGTGTGTTTTCAGGTTCTTAACAGGTTGAGGAACATTCTCATGTGAAGTGATCTTAGATCTACATCTAAACACCAAGATTTGACAAGATAGTGAAGCTAGTCTTGTGATTCACTAAGTGTGCTCATTCATTCACCTCTAAATCTTGTATTTATCACTTGCTGGAGTTTATAAACTTTTAGAAGTGTGGTTTACATGTGGTTTTACAGGTTGAATCAATATCTTAGTGTGTTGATCATATGTTGATCAAGTTTGTTCATTACTAGGTAATCTTGGCATCCTAGTTTTGGGTATTTTCTAAGAATGCAAGTAACTCTTCACACCATAACTTGATTTGGTCACTTGCTGGAAAGTTTGAGAGCTTAAGCAAGAGTGTGTTCAGGTTGGTTTGATTTTGTAATCCATTCTTAGTGTGTGCAAAGTGTTGCATGTGTTTCAATCTTCCTTTCTATGCTTGGAAACCATCTAGGTTCAAGATAGAAGTGTTTTAGGGTCCTAAATCTTCATAGATCTCTTTATCTATCATTTGTTGAGAGAAAAGTGAGTGCTAAGTGCTTTAGGACAGAACCTAAAAGTTGAAGAAACATTAGAATCATGGCTTCCAATGGTGGGATCATGCTAGAGTCTAGTGAAAGGTTGAGTTCATCAAACTACTCTACTTGGAAAGTGAGGATGGAGTCCTTACTTGAGTTGAATGAACTCATGGACATAGTTGCAGAAATTGAAGAGAGACCTCTCACACTTCAAGAGCAACAAAGGTTTGATAAGAAGGCCAAAAGGGCTCTTCATATCATTAAAATGAATGTTACAAATGAACTTCTCAAGGAAGTTGGAAAGTGTCAAAGTGCAAGTGAGGCATGGAATGCCTTAAAGAAGCTCTTTGAATCAAAGTCCACATCTAGGGTATTGACCCTAAGGAGACAAATATTTTCTAGTAGGCAAAGAGAGGGTGAAAGTGCTCATGCATTTATCTTGAGAGTTAAGTCCCTAAGTGATGATTTAGCATGCATTGATGAGAACATAAAAGATGGTGAAATAGTCCAAGTTATGTTGAATGGTTTGCTAAATGAACATGCTAACCTTGTGCAAAGTTTTGCCATTCAAAGAGTCTTGCCAAGTGTGGTTGACTTGCAAGAAATCTTATTGGCTGAAGAACATAGGTTGCAATCAAAGCTTGATGGTGCATCCTTGCAAGGTGGAGGTGAAGAGGCTTTCTTCACAAAAGGCAAATTCAAGGGCAAAGGTAAAGGCAAAGGGAAATGGTCCAAAGGTGGTAACTTTGATCATGATGATCACTCTTCCTCTTCCTCTTCTACTAAGAACAATAAGTCAAAGTTCAAGTGCTTTTATTGTGGGATAAAAGGTCATTTTGCAAATGAATGTTATAAGAAGAAAAGAGAGCAAGGAGAGAGGCCAGGAAATCTTACAATAGATGAGGAAGAACATAACACATGTGAATCACTTGTTATGACTTCAAGTTTGTTAGCCAACATAGATGATAATGATCCTTGGTGGATTGATAGTGGAGCCTCATCTCACATGACAAGACATAAGGAATACTTTACATCCTTATTGTCTTATGAGGGAGAAGGTAACATCATCTACACTGCAAATGATGGTCAATGTGACATCAAAGGCATAGGCACTATTCCTATTTCCCTTTCAACAAATAGGAAAGCAAATCTTGAAAATGTTTTGTACATTCCTTCAATCACTAAGAATTTGCTTAGTGTAAGTCAAATGATTGACAAAGGACTTGATGTGGAGTTCATTGGAGATGCATGTTTGATAAGTAAATGTGGATCCTTGATTGCTCAAGGTAGGAGGCATGGTAAACTTTTCAAGCTTGATGCATGTGTGATCTCTAATCATGAAGGATGTATGGCTAGGGAGCAATTGACAAACCAAGAAGTTTGGCACAAGAGGTTGGGCCATCCCAACTTCAAATATTTGGAGGTAATGGCAAAGAAAGAGCTTGTTCTTGGTCTCCCTAAAAGTCTTGTTGCAAACAATAGTGTTTGTGAACATTGTGCCTTGTCCAAATCTCATAGACTTGCTTATTCTAGATCTACTTCTAGATCTAAAGAAGCTTTTCAACTTGTGCATTCTGATATTCATTCTTCTAGTACAACTAGCAATGGTGGGGCAAAGATGTATGCAACTTTCATTGATGACTTTAGTAGGTATACTTGGATCTATCTTCTTAAAAGTAAGGATGAAGTGTTTGCTGCATTTGTCAAGTTCAAGAATGAAATGGAAAACCAATTCAATACAAAGATCAAATGCTTAAGATCTGATAATGGAGGGGAATACACCTCAAATAGGTTCAAAGACTTTTGTATAGCACATGGGATTAAGAGGGAGATGTCTAGTCCTAGGACTCCACAACAGAATGGAGTGGCCGAGAGGAAGAATAGAACCCTTTGTGAATGTGCCAAGGCAATGAGACTACATGCTAATCTTGCTAAGTCTTTTTGGGGGGAAGCTTTAGCATGTGCTAACTATCTATGTAATAGATGGACAAGTGCTTCCTTGGATGGTAAAACTCCTCATGAGGTTCTTTATGGTAGAAGGCCGAGTGTCAAGCATTGTAGGATCTTTGGATGTACATGTTTTGTCAATATCACACTTGATGATAGAACTAAAGAAGATCCTTCATCAAAGAAGGGTGTGTTTGTTGGCTATAGTGAAGTAAGCAAGGCTTACAAAGTGTACATTCCTTCTACAAAGAAAGTTGTCATAAGTAGGGATGTCATCTTTCATGAAGAGAATATTTCCAATGTTGTTGATGTTGATGTTGATGTGCCTACTAATCATCATGATGTGCAAGATGTCTTGGATGAAGATGGAGATGCCACTCCAAAGCAAACTTCAAGGAAGACTCAAAGGCAAAGGGCTAAGCCATCAAGGCTAACCTATGATGAAAAAGGAAAGCAAGTGGTGGACAACTCTAACTTTGCTTTTCTTACCTCTTTTGATGAACCAACTTGTGTAGGTGAAGCAATTCAAAAGAAGGAATGGATCCAAGCCATGGATCATGAGCATCAAGCACTCATCAAAAGCAACACATGGAGGTTGGTAAAGCTTCCAAAGGACAAGAAGGCAATTGGTTGTAAGTGGATCTTCAAGATCAAGACAAATCAAGATGGATCAATCAACAAGTACAAGGCAAGGTTGGTGGCAAAGGGGTATGCTCAAGAATATGGTATTGACTATGATGAGACCTTTGCACCCGTGGCAAAGATGGTAACTATTCGAATCCTAATCTCTCTTGCAACTCTTTATGATTGGGATATGTGGCAAATGGATGTTACTAATGCCTTCTTGAATGGTGATCTTGAAGAAGATATTTACATGGAGCAACCCGAGGGCTATGTTTCACATGATGAGCCTAATCATGTGTGCTATCTCCAAAAGAGTTTGTATGGGCTAAAGCAAGCACCAAGGAGTTGGTATGCTAAGCTCAATTCCTTCTTACTTTCTCAAAACTTTGTTATGAGTGAGTATGATCATTCTCTCTACTTTAGATTGAATGAAAATGATATCACTTTACTTTTGATCTATGTTGATGACATTATCTTAAGTGGTGGTAACAATCTAGATATAGATGAAATCAAGATGGCACTCAAAAGAGAGTTTGAAATTCAAGATCTTGGTAAACTTCATTATATCTTAGGAATAGAGATTATTAGAACTTCTAGATCTACATTCATATGTCAAGAAAAGTATGTTAACTCTATTCTAAAAAGGTTTCATATGGAAGATTGTAAAGTTGTTTCTACTCCTATGGAATCAAATGTAAAGCTAACTACAAGAAGTAATGAAAGATCCTTCAAGGACATTACTCTCTATAGAAAGCTAATAGGATCTCTTATATGGTTAACCATCACAAGACCTGATCTAAGCTTTGTGGTTGGTAAACTAAGTCAATTTATGCAAGATCCTAGTGAGGCTCATTGGAAGCTAGGAAAGAGAGTACTTAGATACATCTCGGGATCTAGAGATTTTGGCACCTTGTATGGAGGTACTACACCTAACCTTTGTGGATTTTCAGATTCAGATTTTGCAGGTGATCAAATGGATAGGAAGTCAACAAGTGCCTTTGCAATCTATCTTGGAGATGGAGTGGTCTCATGGCTATCAAAGAAGCAACCAACTATCTCTCTATCTTCCACCGAAGCCGAGTACAAGGCATTAACAACATGCACCAAGGAGATTCTTTGGATCAAGAGGATGTTATTGGATCTTCACTTGCTGGAACCAGAGAAGACTCCAATCATACTTTGTGATAACCTTTCAGCCCAAAGCTTGGCAAGCAATCTTGTTTTTCATGCAAGGAGCAAGCACATTGAGATTGCTCACCATTTTGTGAGAGATCAAGTCATTGCCAAAGAGGTGGAGCTTCAACATGTCTCTTCAAAGGAGTGTGTGGCTGATATCTTCACCAAACCATTGGGAAAGGACCTATATTTAATGCATAGATCTAATCTTGGAATGTGCTCAAAGACTATGTTGAAACTAGCATCCAATGTTGAAGAGGGAGTGTGAAAATTGTCAACATTTCCTAGCTAGTTTGAGGCCTAAATTGGCTAAAATTGTAAATAGTTTTGGTTATGGAGTTTCACACGTGTGAACCAGGCCACAATGTTTTTATTTACTGTATTTTTTCAGTATGATGAAGTGTCAAACTTCATACCCTTCAAAATGAGACCATTTTGATGTATTTTGGTCATATAAGCCATTTTTAGCTATTTTTCCTATATAGGGAATATCTAGGGTCAAGTACCTTCTAGAGAGAGGAGAGAGAGTCATCTTCCTCATCCATAAATAGTAGGGAAGTCATGGAAAACAGGTTGGAGAAACCTTTTGTATGCTTCATTGAGATCAATAGATCATTGTCATTGTTTCTTCCTCCATTGAGAGCATTGTTGTGTGTATTGTCTTCAAGCTATTGTGTATGATCTTAGGTGCTTTCCAAAAGTGATAGGCTGATGTATTATGGACTGTATAATGCTATTTTGGGCCGCACTTGATGTTTATGGAAGTTTCCATTTGTGATAAATGCTTTTTGATCAAGTTCTTTGCATTCTAGGTAGCATAGAATGTGTTGCCAATTCCTAGCTTATGTAGTTTGGAGTGCAAGCATTCAAGCCAATGATCTTGGAGTTTAGATCCACTTAGGATCTGTATTTTTCACAGATAGTGTGTTTCTTCTTAATGTGCACCTAAATCGTCCAAGTAAACCTCTAGGGTATCGCCCATCTGCTAAAAAAAGGCAGCTTGCATAACACGTTGGAAGGTGCTAGGGGCATTGGAGAGACCAAAAGGCATGACTTTCCAGTAGAAGGTTCCCCATTCTGTGGCAAAATCGGTTTTATGTTGATCTTCTTCAGCAATTTGGATCATATTATATCCGCTAAAGCCATCTAAGAAGGAATAAGCCTCATCTCTTGCTAGATTTTCTAAGATGGATTCTCCGAAAGGTAATGGAAAATGATTACGTTCGGTGACGGTGTTAAGTTTCTTAAAGTCGACACAGATTCAGAGTTTTCCATTTT